>RJWJ010035174.1:0-15340 GCA_004363605.1 Indri indri
GAGTGCAATGCGCACCATCCGAGAGATGGACATGCTTGAAACTGGGACTTGGGGGGAAGCGGGGACAAGGACAACATACGTAACCTAAACATCTGTACCCCTATAATAACAAACAATAAAAAAAAGAAAAGAAAAGAAAACTAAAACTTTGCCAAAGAACAAAAAAGTAGACCAGAATAGAAAGGTATAGAATGTTCTTGAACAGGAAGACTCAGCATTACATTACAAAGATGTTAGTTCTTCCTAAATTAATTAAATAAATAGAACCTCAAAAAAATTAAAATAAAATATGAGAAGATGCTTTATAAAGACTACGATAATTATATAATTAATGGTATACCTACAATATAAGAAAAAGAAAGCTTTTAATTATCTGAAATTTCAGGTATGTGTAATCTTTTGTCATTCTAGTCAAAAGAATTACCTCAATTCCCCATTCCTCAAGTAGATAAAAACAAATCAGGTGATTGCAGGAAATAACACTACATCATGCTTGGAGAACAAAAACAAAGACAATTATTTTCATTTTTTCATAAAATACTAAACAAAGTATAATCACTTCTATGTGCCAAAAATGTCAGCAATGAAACCAAGCATATAATAGTATAAATTAGGGAAAAAAAATCAATGACATAAATTTGTTACCCAGCCAAAAATTATATAGAATTGTAGCTGAACACACTTATTTTGAAAAGAGTTCCGGAAAGATGAATCTTAATAATATCAATCAGCATGCATTTCAAAATACAAATCCAACTGCAAGTAAAAATCATAACTTTTTAAAAGACTGGAACTATTTCAATAGATACAAATTTATTCGTGAAGATTTAAACAGGATATTGTTTCAATGGAAAACTGATTTCTGAAGAAGCAGTAATAAGTATTCTTATAAAATTATGAATAGATAACATTGTCCCTTGTATAACCTTTCCAGAATATGACTATGTTGATTAATTTCATGAGACATCAAACTTGAATTAGGCTTCTGAACACTGTAAACGCTAACAGCTACACTTAAAGGCCAATCTAGTACTATAGTCTGATACTGCGTTCCCCAACACCTCCTCACTGCCCCTGCCCAAGTCCAGCACAGCAGGAGGAGAGCAAGGGAAGCCCCACCTGCACCCACAGCAGCTCCTCATCTCTCACGTCACTGCGAAGCCCCGCCTTCCGTCAGATCAGCAGCGGCATCAGGCCCTCATAGGAGCATGAACCTCACTGCAAACTGCGCATGTGAAGGATCGAGGTTGTTCGCCCTCCGCATGAGAATCCAAGCCTGGTGATCTGAGCTGGAGCCACTGTCTTCCACGATTCGGTCCCCGGTGTCAAAAAGGTTGGGGACCATTGGGTAGATTAAGCTCTGACATTCAGATTTCTTTGCGGACTTTTCTCTTTCGTTCCTGTGAATGTTCTGGTGTCTGCTTTATTACATCAGATATTAGAAAATATTTCATAACTTTGACTAGTTTGATATTTGAAGTGTGGAAAATAGATATCTTGAAAACTATTTTCCAACTATTTTTTAGAGTTGGTTAATGCATGTCTTTATTGCTAATATTAATAAATTGAAAGAACTATACTGGAATAACTATATTGTCATGAAGGTCACAGGATAATATTATTTCAATGTAGATAATACTTTTATCAAGGGCTTGGCCATTGTTCTAAATTATCTTAACAAAAAAATTTCAAAAATGTGTGTATCTATCAGTCATTCATACAATCATGTCAAGCTAGCTACTATTTCTGCTTCTATTAAAGAAATCAGTGAAGTTGTATTTTTGCTAATAATTCTATTAAAGAGGCACCTGGAATCAAAATGCCAAAATTTAAATCTCATTTTAGCTATTTAGCAGCAACGGTTTTATGTACAATTGACTACTGTCAGTTATTTTATTTCTTTTTTCATCTGTGAAAAGCAAGCAATATTAAAGTGTTTGCTACATTATGACTATAAGATTAATGAGATAATTCATGTAAAACTTTTACACAATGCATGCCATATGTCTACTGTTCAGTAAATGGAAATTATTGTAAATTGACATAGTAGCTACCCTGATAAAGTAAGTGGACCAACCAGGATTGATACCTAGGTCGGCCTGATTCTACACCCCATTATCTCCCCATACGACAATACTGTCTCTTAATAATAAGTATCCCATCAATGAAAGAATCCTCTATAGGAGGTTTGCTGAGGGTGGCAATATTAAATTTGAAAATAAAATTTAACTAGGGCACAAAATTAAATAGTTGTCTTTTTAGTAATGGAATTTGCTACCAATGGCCCCATCTACTCTGTTTCCTTTGCGGCCAAGCCAGGTGAATTTGCCCGAGAAAAGAAGTGCTGATGAGACAATGTACTGACCCACTTTATCTCCCTGCAGATGATCCCAGCTGGCATAGTGTGCACTGGTTGTTCAAATAAGACCATATTTTTTTGACTTTTCATCGTATCTCTCCTAGGATATGAATATATAAATGTTGTTTCTGTGTAATTTGCAGAGGAAAAAAAATGGGGACTGATATTTGAAAAAGCGAAATCCCGTATGAAATTACTCTCACGTTAAAATAGAAGTGATGGGTTATAACTGCAAGTATAAACCAGGTGTCTATCATTGTTTTTTATTCTAATCTCATTACAGATAGATGGAACTTTGGAGTTTATCTTGCATGTATAAAACAAGAAATAAAAAAAAAAAACCTCTTAAATCTGTTTGTATAAACACACAGTTCCAAGGAATGAGTGATGGAATGGCAGAGACAGAGACGCAGAGAATGAAGCACTTTGTCTTGTTGATACCGATATTATGTTAAAAACATCTCGATTTCAGATAGTAGAGCCTATATTTCACTTAAAAGCAGAACCAATAAGGCTAGTGCATCCCCACAGAGCTGTTTGGAAGGCAGCATCTGTGAGAGCCAGTAGTATTTCAATAAATGTGCCTCAGAATTTGACTAATAACAGTAAAAATTAACAATATTTTACAACTAAACAAATCATGTTTTCTCAACAGCAATGAGAACCATGACTTGGTAAATTTTTAAAACTTTTTTGAAGCTGCCAACATACTGTGATATAAGGAATATGGTGTTGAGGATCTTTGAGAAATGGGCTTTAGCTCAATAACTCATTTGTGTTACTTTAGGTATTTTAACTCTCTCAGCTGTACAGGCCTTAAGTAGAAATGAAGGGGAGAGATAAAGATATGGTAATTTCAATATAAATTGGACTCTGAAATGAAGAGAAAAAGACAACGTAGAAGATACATGTGCCATAAGCATACTCGGGTCCAGGGAAAGGGTCTCTGTTTATTGTCACCCCTTGTGCCTTACACACACCTATTTACTCTATCATACAGCCGAGTCTTTTGAGGAAGCACAAGTCATCTAACATAGATTGAAGACATAACTCAAATTTATTGATTCTACGTTTGTTCCATTCATTTATACCTACATGGTATAGAGGCACGAAATTTCAACAACATTAGCATATTTAAGGGAACACTACACAAAAGTGAAGCACACAGACCCATATTTGGGATTATCAAGTTAAGTTATAGAGAAAAATCATGAAGAAGAAAACAGTTATTATTATCATCAATGGATGAGAGTCTCCACTGATGAGATAAAGTGTACACCTGAAACAATGTGCACAATTTATTCACTTATTCAGTCTTTCACTCATTTGTTTAAAAATAATGCCTTCACTGACCATCCGTCTTATCGCTATGTGAACCAGATTTAGATTGCAGTGCTTACCTTGGCCTTTGTACTACCCTGTACTTAATGCTATGGTTATGTCGCCTTAGGTTACTTATATAAACACACTAAGATCCTTCACGAAAATATAATTATGTCTATTTTGAAAATATTTGTGCCTATGAAAAATACACATAATTGTATTTGCCCGAAGTTGTGTATAGCATTAGAGGTGGTGTATGTAAAGTACTGTCATCAATGCCTGGCATACAATGAGCATGCTATTTATGTTTTTCTTGATAATTCTGATGATGTTAATTACGATCATGTTGAGGAGGAAGATGTTGCTGTTTCAATCTCTAGCACCGGGCCACTTCTATATTAAGATGCGCATGATGAGGTTCCTAACCTCAATAAGTTTATTATTCATAATGCAATGGGACATACACACGCACACATTCAAATAAGAATAAAAAATTCAATACTACAGATTTATATGCAAATTTCTAGAGGCAAACAGAAACTAAAGAGCCTAACTCTCTCAAATAATTTGTATCTCAAATGTAGTTATATTAAAACCATAAAGAAAAAACAAAAAGATAAATAATCACTTTCACATATTTGGTACCTTTTTATGACTCCTTAGGAATTCTTTTTTCTCCCATTTACTACCTTATTCCTTCAGTTACTCCCCATATGGGAAACTAAGTTCTTTCACAAAACTTGTAAGTTTCCTCCGAATATGTCAGAATTTGCTTATTTTGCTTTCAATGTGTAATCCTTAAAATGGAGTGCAATATTTAAGTGTTCTAGAGAACAAAAAAAATAACTATAAACCATCTTCTTCTATATACTACTATTCTATTATTATACCCAAATAAAGCAACATATCCTAAGTCTTATATATAATTAATCCCTACAAAAATTTAGAGTATTATTGGCTTAATTCACATGATGTGAGAGTGATTACAACAGAGAAATATTAAATGTATCTCTGATCTGGATCCTTCTCATGTAAAAGAATTGGGATGAGAAAAACCAAAACTTGAAATTATTAAGGGGAAAACTCTCATAGTGTTAGGCAGTTAGTGAGGGATTCCAGGTCTCCTAGGGATGAAAGTGGATACTGTTGCCTCCATCTTGTTCCTGCTCCACCCTAATTCTCCATACCTGGGCAAGGAGGGAATACCCTACGAATCTGCCAATCAGAATATAGCATGCCAGCTACAAAAAGAATGCAGAGGACTCTCTAGTCTGCTGGCTCAGACGTCATCATGGAACCACTTTGATTGGACAGTTGGGAGTCACATGAGCTGAGCCTAAACCGCGTATGCAGGTTGTTCTAGGTCAATTTCCAACTCTGTGGTACCTATGCAGCTTGGCCTGTGGGGCTCAGACACTGTAAAACAAGACGCAGACCGTAACCAAGTCCCTTTTCTGTGCCCTTCTTTTTGTTCTCCCATTGCTGCAGCACTAGGTCCGGTCATCATCCATGGCGTATGTACCATGCTCTGTAAACCCATATCTTGCTCTCACCCTATAATCCTATCTTTCTCTCCTCAATAAACCTCATTTTCATGCTTGCCTTACTTTGGCGTGTCTAGTCATTCTTTGGCCATGAGAGTATCAAGAACCTACATTTTCAGACTAAAAGCTCACAATAGTGCTTTGAAAGAAAAATCTAAAAATTCTACTAACAGACTGTGAATGAATTAAGATTTGTGCTGTGTACAAACAGAAAATACTTCAAACTTGACATAACAAGTTTGTAGAAGCTTAGGAGCCTGGGGCTACAAATACAGACTGCAAATATAAATCATATTTTTATTGACACATAATAGAATCAATAGAATACAGTTGACCTTTCAAAAACACAAGTTTGAACTATACAGATCCACTTATATGTGGAATTTCTTCTGCCTCTACAACTCTTGAGACAGCAAGACAAATTCCTCCCCTCTTTCTTTCTTCTCACCCTACTCAATGTGAAGACGATGAGGATGAAGACTTTTATGATGATCCACTTCTACTTCATGAATAGTAAATATATTTTCTCTTCCTTATGATTTTCTTAACAACATTTTCTTTTCTCTAGCTAACATTATTGTAAGAATACAGTATATAAAACACATACAAAATACGTATGTGTTAATTGACTGTTTATGCTATCACTAAGGCTTCTCATCAATTGTAGTAGATAAATTTTGGGGAGCCAAAAATTATAAGGAGATTTTCAACTGTGTGGTGCCTCTAAACCTCCCAAGTTGGGCAAAGGTCAATTTATATCAATATGTGCATAAGGATTTTTATCTTAACCTGAATAATCATTACTCCCTTTTAAACAGCCTAGTTCCTTAATCAGGGCATTTTACCATGGTTTAGGTACAGATTCTCTGTGATTCCTCCTATATACATTCCCTTAAGCCCTCAGGGCAGGTCTTCTATTGCCAATTATCCTCTTGAGAACATTAGTTCACTGAGGGCAGTGATCCTCTACAAGTCTTCTGGTGCTGTTATTTCTAGTCTTGCCTCAAATAAGGAATCCTACATCTTTCCCAAGATCACCACCATAAAAGTTTCTGGCATGAAACTCAGTTTGAATGGCACAACTGAAAAAAAGTCTTGGAATGAAAAGAAAAAAAAAAAAAAATGACCTGACTCTATGTTCAGGCATGATGAAAGAAAATAACAACTCAAAATTAGTTGACAATTACTAATGCATTTACACAATTCCAGCCCTTTCCTTAATGTAACTAAGGAAGGTCCTCTGCTTACCATTCAGCACACCTCTGCTTTTCAGGGTCTAGAACAATGCTTCGGCAACTCCCACAAGTAACAGTGTTCCAATCTCTTACATTTTCCAAGAAACCTTTACTCTATCTCCCTCTACCTTGTTGACTAATTCTTGAAGCTATATTTTCTTTTCCAGAATTGGCTTCCAGAATAATTAAGAGGGGAGATGTTCACTGCCATTATGGAAAACCCTACTCCTGGCAACTCAAACTATAAATTTGCTTGCCTCTTCGGATCACATACTATATGAGTTAGCAACATTTTTTAATGAAGGTGAGTGAATTATGTCATGCTTTTAATAATTTAATATGTACACATTAGATAGTTTTATCTTTTAAATCTATCTATGCAGTTATATCTTAAAATTTACATGAAGAGTGGGTTTTTTTAATTTGATTTAATTTAATTTAATTTTTATTTCAGAATATTACAAGGGTACAAATGTTTTGGTTACATGGATTGCTTTTATCTGCTTGAATCAAAGTTGTAAGTGTTCCCATCACACAGATAGTGTACATTGTACCCATTATGATTTCACCCAACCCTCCTCTCCAATCCCACTTGCATGATTTCCATTGAGCTTTACTTCCATCTGTGCACATGAGTACTCATCAGTTAGTTCCAGTTTAATAAGGAGTACACGCCGTGTTTGTTTTTCCATTCTAGTGATACTTCACTTAGGAAAATGGTCTCCAGTTCCATCCAGATCATTGCAAAAGGTATTAATTCATTTTGTGTTGGTAAGAAGTACTCCATAGTGTACATATACTGCATTTTATTAATCCACTCATGAATTGATGGGCACTCGGGTTGATTCCACATCTTTGCGATTGTGAATTATGCTGTAATAAATATTCTAGTGCAAGTGTCTTTTTGATAAAATGACCTTTTTTCCTTTGGGTAAATACCCAGTAATGGGATTCCTGGATAGAATGATAGGTCTATTTTTAGTTCTTTGAGGAATCTCCATACTATATGCCATAGAGGTTGCACTAGTTTTCATTGAAGAGTTTGTTTAGAAATTAAATTATTATGTACACATCTTTCATCAAATATAGAAGACTAGAATATACAGTATTTTTAAGTTTAACTGTACACACCACAAGGAATTTAACCAACTTAAGTAAATCTGTTTCATCTCACATAGCGTTTTGCATTAGCCTATGGGTCAATGTCTTAATTTTCCCACAGATACATTCATATTGCCACTGCAGCTAGAAAATTTTCTAAAAACTTAAAATCTGTAAGGTATATTAGTGTTGCTTTTACAATAAATATCTTTATAGAAAGATCTGTTCTAAAGCAATTTAAAACATTTTTGTAGAATAGTGTTGTGTGTGAAGAAAATGTATATATCTTGATAAATTCTATTTTTGAAAGTTAAAATATAGGCAAAAACTACTTTATGAACTAAGTAATTTTATCATAAATACAAAATAATTTTATTTAATTAGGATAATAAATTTTTACAGTTTTAGTAATTACAGTATAGCTTGAAATTCATATATTTTCAAGTTTAACACTATGCTTGAGTATGCAAGATAGCATTCATAAATCTTATTAGTGCCATCTGCATTTCATTATTCACTTTCTCATCATGTAAGTAAAGTTCATCTTTCTTGACAAAAAATGTGTAAAAACTCTCAGGTTCTACAGGCAAAAAGATTTGCCATGTTTATTGCAGAATCCTGCAAAATATTTTGTTTAGTGATTAAAATTAGAAAATAAAATGCTGAAATATAATAACAAATTCAAATCATTGTATTGGAATGGGAATATGGGTGCCGTAACTATTCAATTAACTAATTTCTCCAAGCTCATATCAGGGAATATGAGCTATATTTTCATAAACTCCATTTCACATTTAGATCAGCAGAAGTGAAATGAATGTTTTTTTGTGCTCATGTATTACATGAAGAAAATGTTTGTAGAAAATAATGTATCTGTAGCTTTTGATTATATGTTGCTGTTCCAAATGTTAATGAACATTAGATAGATTTTGGAAGAGTAGAAAAGAGGGAGATGGATAATTACGGGTTTGTGTGTATCCTATAAACCAGGCGCCTATCTAATTAGCAGGGCTCTTCCCATGAAAATCAGATCAACCTTTAGAGGCCTGTGCAATAAAAATTGTATTTAACATCATGTATACCTTAACCAGATGCCTCCAGGTCACTGCTGTTTTTGCATTCTTATGACATTTTCTTTTCCAATAATGTCATAATATTCTGTCTTTATTTAAAATAGAAAGAAAAATGTCTTCCCATTTCTTATTACAGAACTAAATACTAGGTAAGAATGATTAAATTAGCAAAGATAATTTTAACAAAATATTAGCTATGAAAACTATAAAGCAAGAATAAAAATTGCAGTATAAAATTTTATTTTAATGTTGCATGTGCAAAGTCCATTTAAAAAATTCTGATGAATTTAAACCAATTTTTTATTAAAATTCCCTTCTTCACAAGAGTTTGATTACTGAAAACAATATCACTTGTTCTAGGTAAGAAAAATGATATTCATCAGGTACATAGCATGTGGTGGAATCTTTATTATGCATTTGCACATATTATCTCAGTATTTAAATGAAATTTAATTCTTTAAGAAGAGCATTATTATTAGAATATTTAGTTTAGAAGAAAAAATGCAAAAACTCAAAAAGGTAATGTGATAAGTAGTTGGAGGAGCTGATATTCAACTCAAGAGCTATCTGGCTCACAATTTTGTACTTCCTGTGCTGTACCATAATGTTTATTCAAAACAAAGCAATGTTAAGTTAACAATAGTCAGTGTGACAGGTTTCTGTCATATTTTGTTTCCAATGTTCCCAAAACCCTGGAAGGCAAAATTTTGATTTTGTTTAACCAGTCTAATCAAAATTTTCCATAATCATGAAGAGAAACAGATTTAGGGTGTCCCATACTGTCACAGAATAAAATTGTACATTCACTCTTGGTAAATGTCAATAGCAAATAAGATTTTTCAGAAGAGGCAGGCACAGAAAATATATGGCTATGTCAAAGAGTATTTATATATCTAAAGTATACAGAAGGAAGTCAGCTCAGACAGCATATGTAGAAGAGAGAACAACCTCATTCTCCAATACCAAAGCGAAAGCTAGCTCTCCCCCAAAGCCTTGCCAGCAGGTAAATGTCAGAGCAAGAAAGGATCAAAGGGTCACATACAAACTTCTTCAATTATAACTCCTCCTACAGTCCCACATAGGTCTCATATCTTGTTTTGGATACACTTTATCTTACATAGCAACTGTTCCTCAAATCTATGAATTAAAAGAAGAAAGACAGGGAGAAGGAAAGACGGAAAGAAAACAATGTGATTATATTATTTCTGGGCTAGGGTACACAATACATGCAGACAGAGTGAACGCTTTGCTTATCAATCAATCTATGATTCTCAGACACTACAGGCTCTAATAGACTGATTGAGGGATCTCCTGAGCCTGATACTTATAAATAGAACAAGAGAACCTCCAATCCCCCGTACTTCTTGGAGACAAGCTAACTAGAAATAAGGCTTTAGAAGGGTCATGGGTCTCATCCTGCAAAAGAAAAATGGAGAATATAGGGAGGAAAAAAAAAAAAACAAAACATGGAAAAAAAGGGTTAGTGCTGTCATATGTATTTCTGGTATAAACCTGCGACCACTGTGACATCATTCCTTTTTCGATAGATCTTCCTGAGCCTCAAACATTTGGTGTCCTCTTCTTGATCCCACAAATCTCCCTTTCACTACTATTGCTATTACCTCTGCATGTGTGCACTCCTCTCTCTCTCTCTCTCTCTCTCTCTCTCTCTCTCTCTCTATATATATATATATATATATATATATATACATATACACACACACATATACATATCCACATGTATTCAATTCTGAATATGAGTCCTTTTTAGATATTATTAATATTTACAAATTTTTCTCAGTCTGTGTCTTCTATTTTCATCATTTTAAAAGTATCTTAAAATTTTGAAGTTTTTTAATCTTGATGAAGTCTAATTTGCCTTGCCATCCACAGACATACTGCAGGATATTTTAAAGTGTATTTTTAGGCAGAAGGAGAGTGACACTAGAGAGAAATCTGGATCTACAAAAGGGTAGATCAATATATATACCGTATAACAAAACTGACAGAACTGAAAGAACTAGCCAAATTCACAATTATATTTGGAGATTTTAATACTCTTTTTATTAGTTAGTAGAACTAGGAGAATATTCAAACATTATATACATTTTAATATACTAAGTATTATAATATTTGAAAAATTACAAAGAAAATTGAACACATTGACACTTATGGAAAACTCTAAACAAGTATAAAGTAGTATTTTCAAGTGTGCATGTAACAGTCACCAAAATCAACTATATTTTGAGCCATGAAATATGTCTCGATAAATTTTAAAATGGTTGAATTCATACAAAGTATGTTCTTGGGCTCAAATATTATATAATTAAACTAGAGATTGATAAAAATATCTGAAAATATTTTTCAAAGATTTGAACTTTGAACATACTTATAAATAAGTCATTGGTCAAAAAGGAAATGACAAAGGAAATCACAAAGAAAATTAAGATATATTTTAAACTAAAAGTGAAACAAAAATGTGTTGGATACAGGCAAAGTAGTATTTAACATAAACTTACAACTTAAAGAACAAGAACTGGAGATACGTTCGTTAGCTTACTCCTTTCTGCCCGTGGACGCTGCCGAGGAAGCATCGTTAGTCTCTTCCAGCTGCAGGCACGTCTGAGTCGGAGGCCCCCTAAGGAACCCGAGCAGCTGCGGAAGGTCTTCTTTCGTCGGAGGGTTGAGCTTTGAAACGAGCGATGAGAGTCTGAGGAGCCATTGTGAGCAATGGGGACGCTCGCGGACTGTGTGGTCATGAGAGATCCAAACTCCAAGCGCTCCCGGGGCTCGGGGTTCGTCACATATGCCACCGTGGGGGAGGTGGATGCAGCAATTAAGGCGGGGCCACGCAAGGCGGATGGAAGAGTGTGGAACCAAAGAGAGCTGTCTCCAGAGAGGATTCTCAAAGACCGGATGCCCACTTAACTGTGAAAAAGATCTTTGTGTTGGCATTAAAGAAGACACTGAAGAACATCACCTAAGAGACTATTTTGAACAGTATGGGAAAACTGAAGTGATTGAAATCATGACTGACAGAGGCACTGGCAAGAAGAGCGGCTTTGCTTCTGTAACCTTTGACGACCGTTCGTCTGTGGATAAGACTGTCATTTAGAAATAGCATACCGTGAATGGCCACACTGTGAAGTAAGGAAAGCCCTGTGGAAGCAAGAGACGGCTGGTGCTTCATCCAGCCAAAGAGGTCGACGTGGTTCTGAAAAGTTTGGTGGCGGTCGTGGAGGTGGTTTTGGTGGGAATGACAACTCTGGCTGTAGAGGAAACTTCAGTGGTCCAGGTGGCTTTGGTGGCAGCCATGGTGGTGGTGGATATGGTGGCAGTGGGGATGGGTACAATGGATTTGGTAATGATGGAAGCAAGTTTGGAGGTGATGGGAGCTACAATGATTTTGGCAATTACAACAATCAATCTTCAAATTTTGGACCCACGAAGAGAGGAAATTTTGGAGGCAGAAGGTCTGGCCCCTATGGTGGTGGAGGCCAATACTTTGCCAAACCATGAAACCAAGGTGGCTATGGTGGTTCCAGTAGCAGCAGTAGCTATGGCAGTGGCTATACTCTCAGGAAGTTTTTCATTACTCTCAGGAAACAAAGCCTAGCAGGAGAGGAGAGCCAGAGAAGTGACCCGGAAGCTATAGGTTACAACAGATCTGTGAACTCGGCCAAGCACAGCGGTGGTAGGGCCTGGCTGCTATGAAGAAGACGTGTTTTAGACAATATTCATGTGTATGGGCAAAAAACTCGAGGACTGTATTTGTGACTAATTGTATAACAGGTTATTTTAGTTTCTGTTCTGTGGAAAGGGTAAAGCTTTCCAACAAAGGGTTTTAATGTAGATTTTTTTTTTTTTTTTTTTTGCACCCATGCTGGTGATTGCTAAATGTAACAGTCTGATCATGATGCTGAATAAATGTGTCATTTTTTTTAAATGTGCTGTGTGAAGTTAGTCTACTCTGAAGCCATTTTGGTAAACTTCCCCAAAAGTGTGAAGATAGAATTCCTTCAGGGTGATGCCAGGTTCTATTTGAAATTCATTTACAACCTGCTTGGGTGGAGAAGCCATTGTCTTCAGAAACCTTGGTGTAGTTGAACTATATCTATAATAATTCTAATGCTGTTAACTAAATTCAATATGCATGTATTACCTTTAAAAATCTGTAATTTTTCTATGCAGTTAACAAACAAATGTCATTAAATCATTTAGATTTCATGCATAGAACTTTGATTTCATTTAAGAAAGTATTTTGAAAGTCACTGCTGTATTGATTGAAAATATGTAGAATTTTATTTATGATATATCCACTAAGTTTGGAAATATTCAGAAATCATATAATCATAAAAGCATTATAAGTATATGGTTGTGTATGAATACTCATTCAGTGCTAACATAGACTTGAAAATAAGTGAAAGTCCAAAGAACATCGGATACATCAAAGCTTAGACGAATTTTTGAATATGCTGATGTGGTTCCCAGGTGTGATGTTTTTAGCATTTAGTTCCGTATTTAATCTAGATAAGTCTTACTTGGAATCAGAATCAGGCTTTCAGAATACTAAATATTAATTCTCATGTCTCAAGTATGCCAGTAAATTGCTTACACAATGCATCTAATTGAATTTGTTATAATTTGATTACTGGGCAGATTTTAGATAATTCTAAAAAAAAAAGAGAAAGAAAAAGGATGAAAGTAAATAGCAAATATACATCAAGTTGAGGAAAATAATTAGTAATCTCACTCTCTTCTCTGCATAAGGTATCTTTGTATCCCTGCACATGTGTAACAGCGTGGGTTTCTATGCCACAGAAATATTAGATCATTAAATATAAAATGTCTGATTTCGAATCAAAAATGTAGTTTATTATATCTCATACAAGAAGCAGTACAATTAATCAAAGTATGCACCTAAACTCTCAACACAGTTTTGCCATCTTAACAGTAGCTTGTTTATGCCAACATCAAAGAAGCCTGGAGAGCAAGTGGCGATGAGATTGCAAAAGGTATTTCCCACACACAGTTTGTTGAGAATTGAGTATTTTTCCTTGCAAGAAGTGGTCCCAAGCCTGGAAGAAGTGGTAGTCAGTTGGTGCAATATCTGGTGAATGTAGTGGATGACAGACAGTTTTCAAGTCCAGCTTCTGTAGTTTGAGCAGCATTATTTTTTGCAACATATGGTCTTGCAAAAGGATTGGTCTGTCTCTATTGACCCATTGCAGCTGCTTAATTGCAAGCATCCTCATCATTTTGTCCAATTGGTTGCAGTAGACATCCACTTTAATCAACTGACCAGGTTTCATGAAGGTTTCAGGTTTCACACAGACACCATTAGCTTCTTTTGATGATGTTCAGTATTGGACTGTGTTTTCACATTTCACTTTTTTATCCAACCATTGTGCCAAATGCTTGAGATTGCTAAAAAGAATCCATTTTTCATCACACCTAACAATATGGCATAAAAATAGCTCACCTTTATGTTGTGACAACAAAGAAAAGGAAACTTTGAGATTTCTCTTTTGACACTCATTTCATTCATACAGAACCCATCTATCCAACTTCTTGGCCTTGCCAATTCATTTCAAATGGTCCAAATTGTTGGAATGGCAACGTCAAACCTTGCTGCTAATTCACACGTAGGTTGAGATGGATTTGCTTCCACTGCAGCTTTCAACTCCTTATCCACTTTGGTCTCAGGTCACACACATAGCTCATTTTCAAGATTAAAATCACCGGAACAGAACTTCTCAAACTATCGATGTACTGTGTGTTCATAAACCACATCCTTCCCAAACACTTCATTGATATTTCAAGCTATCTGTACTGCATTGGTTCTGTGATGCAACTCATATTTGAAAATAGCACAAATTTTTTACTTATCCATGGTTTCACAAAAATTGCTCTAAAAATATTTGCAAGATAATCAATCACAAGCCAAAATGTGCACCTGAAAGACGGAGGATGTACCTTCACAATAAACATAAAACAAGAAGTGTCAAAGTAGAATATCAGAGATATCAACTGTCCAAGTTAGTACTTAAGGAAATCAGACATTTCATACTTTGCACATTCCTCCATCACCCTCCAAACATGGAGTCATTAGAACCCTGGTCGGTGAGAGGAGCACAAAGAACATTTCTGAAAATGCACCTGGAAAGGCATGAGATGTCAGAACTGAGAAAGCACAGTTTCAGGAGGTCACAGGTAGTTTGGCTTAATGTGAACATAACGTACAAGAAAGGAAATCTGAACTACTTCTGTTCTCACCATCTCTTGCGAATAGGGCCTTCATATAGTTTCCAGACTACATCTCAGCTCTATTACTAGGCTCCTTTTTGACAGAAATTATCCCCAGTTCCTTACCACATTATTCAGTAAACATCCGTATGGAGATTTCAAGTTGGCAGTTGTTACACCTGGGGCTGAGACATACAAATTTGGGTTATTAAAGTATAATTGGCATTTAAATACAAACGGTTTAATGATGTATTTTGGGTTACTGAAGACAGAGAAGAGTTTGCAACTAAACTCAGTACTTTACAGCACTAAAGTCATTGACAGAACACATCTGCAAAGGGGATTTGGAAGAAGGTGCCAATGAAAGAGGAGAGTATGCAATCCTAAAGGACCAGTTATGAAATTGAATCAAGAAGGAGATATGTGATAAAATGTGTTAACTGCTAATAATTCAAGTAA
>RJWJ010035175.1:0-16818 GCA_004363605.1 Indri indri
TGGGGACAAGCTAAAATGGACATTCAGGTGTGGAGTTATCTCCTACCAGGCTTCAGGCAGCACTATTAACTGAAGACTTACAGAGCGCTTGATTGCATTGGATCAGGGAGCCCACTTTAGAGAAAAGCAGGTGCAGGAGTGGACTCAAGGCCGCAAGATTCACTGGTCACATCCCATGCATACCACCCAGAAGTTGTCAGCATTATAGAGGTTTGGAATGGCTTGCTGAAAGTGCAGCCAGAACACCAGCTTGGAGGCCTACTATGTGGGGATGTGGTAACATCCTCCTGGATGCTGGATATATTTTTGTATGTGCACAAGAATTTAAAAATTATGTTTTTTTGAATGCATAACTCTAGTTAGTATTCTTTTCCTTTTCTTGGTTTTGGGTAAGATTAAGGATTAACTTAATAGTATACCTTATAGGAAAGAACAGTTATGCCAAAAATAACTCCAAGTGGAATGGTTACAGTCTATAAATCCATCCCTTCATTGAAAATCCATTTTATATTTTGATTTGCTTTATAAAAAGAAAGGCTGGACAAGAACCCAACCTTGCACAATATAACTGTGGACAACATAATTATTTTATCAACCCGCTGCTCTCATTGACTCGATGGCATGTCCTTGTAGAATTTGAAGTGTGTCTATGGGTTTCTGGTTTCCTTAAAGGCTTTTCTGTGTTTCCCCTGGCCTTTGGAGTGTTTCCAGATGACATATCCTTGACTCACATTAATGGTGTAAATCTGTCTACTGTGCAATTGACAAACTGGATAAAAAACAAGGAAGGTGTTTTGTGTCAAGAATTTAGGTTAAAGTTTTGTTTGGAAATAACACATCAACTTTTCTCTTACCACTGTAAAGCTAAATTGAGAATAAATTTTTTTTGCCAAATTCCCTTTAAAGAAAGGTATGCTCTTCACTGACTAATTTTATTACTTTTCATTGAACTCAAGGTTCTGTCAAAAATTTCCTGTCTGTAAAATGCATTTCTTTATCCAGCTTTCACATTCGGAAAATCGTTTTCTCTATATAACTCTTCTTTAAAATGCTTCTTTGTCATTTCAAGTTGAAATCCCAGTTTTACCATGGGAAGAGACTTGCTTTCCAAAACTCCACTCTCCCTACAGGACTACACATTCTATGCTTTTTTTTTCTTTGATATTCATGTACAAACTGTTCGCATGCACTAGTGGTTGTCTGTACATAGTAGAATTAAATACTGAATTAGTGCAATTATCCAGAACATTTGCATTAAATATTGTAATAAAAGCCAGGCATTTTGTCCTGAATAGCCACAGTGATTTCCTAGACTTCTAAACCAAATTCAGGGGAAGGTTGCTCAATTTTCCATACCTTAGAGGCAAAAACTCTAATAAAAAGATCAAGGTTTTAAGAGACAGGCATAACTGATGTTTCAATCACTCAAAAACCAGAATGTAGCCAGAGCTGTGTGCAGCCCCCTTTCAGAGCCTGAACTACTACTAGTCCTTCTAACTTTTTACTCTTTTTCTGCAGGCCCTGAGGAATCACTCTGCTTTCTTCTCTCGGTATTTGCCAACCCTATCTATTTACTTCTTGAAATTCTTTTCCCTCACATCTTGACTGATGGTTTCTGTAGTTCCCTCCTTTTCTTAGTTTCACTGTATCTTCCAATTTTCAGTGTAACACCGATAATTAGCTGTGTGGCCTTACTTCAAATACTTAACCTTTCTGAAGCTCAGTTCCTTCACAGTCAATTGAATGAAGAACATAATGACTACTTTACAGCATTGCGGAAATTAAATGAGATGCTCTGCATACCAGGTTTAGTAGATATAGAGTAAGCAGTTGTTTCCAATTTTTCCCTCTCATTTTGTTCCTATATATAATTTGAAACACACAGGATTTTTAAAAATTGTTAATAATATCATTTTATGTTGGTATGAGAATTGATGGTTTACAAAGTATTTTCATATATATCATCTTACTTGCTGCTGCCCCACTAATTTGAGTTAGATAAGATAATTATTTATTGTTCCTACCTGCAGATAAGGGAGTCAAGGCCCAGGGAGTTGAAGAGAAATGTCTAGATTCATAATGCCTTTAACAGCACAGTGGGAGGGAGGCAGTGACACATTCCCTGGGTTGCACTGTGTAGTAGAGACACTTCCTACCTGGGTCGTGGTACCGGAAACCAAAGAGTAAATAAATCCTGGAAACTTCTCCAAATATTGGTAGATCAAAGCCAGGGAAAACAATCATAAACCAGATTGCCATTCTAAATAGCTGGGCAGATTTAGGCAACAAAACTAGATGAAGAAACCATAGCCTGGAAGAATTCTCCGGGAAGATCCTAGGTTCCATGTGGACACATAGTATGCATTCAGAAATGGACTAACAATGCCGAATGGCAAAGACCATTAAAAGTTTCTGCTGGGACTAAATTACTTTCTTTTCTCAGATTAGTTAAAGTTAGTTATATGTGTAGACCGTTCCTAAATGTATTAATATGTTTTTCTGATTAACATCCAAATCCACAAAAAAGACCCTAACGTTTAATGTCATTTAGGTATATGCAGAGATGAAAACACTATTGGGCTTTTATGAGTGACCTACCAATGAACGTATAAGATTACCTTATTCTCTGTCATTCATTTAACAGATCTTTCTTGCATACCTCGATGTGCCAATCATTCTGCTTGGTACGGGGACTACACCAGTGAAAACTGTTGCGCAGTATAATAGAAGAGGTATTTACAGCTCAGAAATAGGAAAATTTATATGAGACCCAGAAAATTGTGAAAGAATTGAAATCATGCTTGTAATCCCAGGACTCTGGGAGGCTGAGGCCGGTGGATCGTTTGAGCTCAGGAGTTTGAGAACAGCCTGAGCAAGAGCGAGACTCAGTCTCTACTAAAAATAGAAAGAAATTAGCTGGACAACTAAAAATATATAGAAAAAAATTAGCCAGGCATGGCGGCACATGCCTGTAGTCCCAGCTATTCAGGAGGCTGAGGCAGAAGGATTGCCCGAGCCCCGGAGTTTGAGGCTGCTGCGAGCTAGGCCGATGTCAGGGCACTCTAGCCCGGGCAACAGGGTAAGAATCTGTCTCAAAAAAAAAAAAAAAAAAAATTGAAAGAAATGGAGAGACAAGATGGCTGACTAGAGACACTGGCTGCCAAACGTCTCAGAAAGAAAAAGTTTTAATTGAAAAAAACAAAAAACAAAAAACATAGCGGCTGGTGTAACTGTGAGGGAAAAGTGCCAGAACCTACTGGAGACTCCATGGGAAGAGGTTCCAGAGCGGAATAAGAAGGCGCAAGCTCTCGCTAGTAATCCCGCCCCGCCCCCCCCAAGCAGGCTTGGAGCCGGGCAGAAAGGCTGCCGCCGGCCTCACGGGGGCTCCAGCCTGCGGACGGACGAGGCGCCCCTCGATGCACAGCAGAGCCACGTGAGGGCCGCCCATGCCTGAGCCCCAGCCCGAGCAAGTGCCACCACGGCCAGTTCGTACCACCCGTCCTGGACATGCCACCACTGCAGAAGGAAGTTGGCGCCAAGCAAATTGCAAGCATGCCTTTCTGCCTGAGGCAAGTTTCCCTCCACAGCGGCAGGTGGGAGTAGGCCCGGCTGCTGCCTCGGAAGGGTTTATCCTGAAGCCACTATCAGGAGACATGAGGAGGGGAAAAAGGGCGGATTAGAAGCAGCCTGCGAACCAGTAGTTCCCAAGGAAAGAAAAGTAAATAGGAACCAGGTGCCTACCTAGGGATAGCTATTCTCAGAAGGAACGTGAAACCACAGAGAAGCAGCGCCGGACTCTCGGTGTGGAAAATAAAAAAGGTGATGGGGCGATACATCTGATAATATAAAAGTACATATGGGGAAGATTAGCAGGCTAGAGCGCTGGGACACTGTTCACCCTGCAGGTGCTGTGGAGTTGTGAGAGGGCTCTCTCCACTGCCACAGATGGGGGCCTGCCTGGAGTCTGTGCATAGTCATTGCCCCAGACAACAGGTGTGGTGGGGATCAGGCAGCAGCTAAAACCATCCCGAGCTCTTGAGTACATGGTGCCAGGTGGGCTGGGGACTTCACATGGCCCCCACTAGCCTGGGGAGGGAGTGGACCAATGGGAAGCACCTTTAACCTGTACCCAGTGACTGAAAGCCAAGCGCCCCTTAAAAACAGGGCAACATTGGAGCCTACAGGCTCTGACCCGGGAGGCTTGGGCAACTGCTTTGGTGGGTCCTGAGGGGTGCAGGGAGAACTCTGTGGTCTCGCGTGACTTGGCATCCGGTCCCTGAGCCTGCAGAACAGCCTGCCACTTGCTTGGCCTTGATTCTGCTCTCCAGGTTCCAACTACTTGCTGCCTGCTCAGCCCTGACCCCACCCTCCAGGTTGGCTGAGCCCTGTCCCCCCCATGGCCCTGCTCCTGGTTCTGAGGCCCTGCTCAGAAGCCCTGCCTCTGGCTCCTCCTAAGTCTCAGCTCTGAGGCTCACACACCAGAGTCCAAAGCTCTGCCTCTATGTTTCCAGGGCTTCTGCCAGGCCCCGGGACACTGCTCTGAGATTCGATTGCTGTACCTGGGCCCCACGATCTTAAGACCTCACCCCAGATCCTCCACCCCTGCCACAGGAACTGCTCCAAAGTCCAGTGACCTTCTAGCCTCAAGCTGCTGGTACACTGGGACCTGGTTTGAGCAAACACCCAGAGCCTGGGAATTCATGACTACTGCCTGAATAGCGTCACCCAGGTGCCATTGTTACCTCTGCAAGGAGATCCTGGGCAGAGCAATACCCACAACACCAGCCTCAGTGAAGAGGGTCTTGCCCAACTTCCAACTGGAACATCCTACAACTATCTGGTGAATAGTCAAACTCCCAGCACAAACAGCATCCAGCACAGGCTTGAACAAAGGCAATCACAGGTGAACGGATCAAATCAGAACAGCTTCTAGTGCACATGCCCCTCCCCTGCCATGTCAACCTTCCAGAGTAGGGGAATAAAAACACCATTTAGGGACCTCCCCTTCTTCTAATTAAGTAGGAGAGTTCCCAGCAAAGAACAGGTGCCCTGCAAACCTGTTAGCCCTGAATCAAGAAAAGAGCATTTAGATGAGCAGAAACCAGCAAAAGAACCCTGGAGACATGAAGAATTAAAACAGATTGGCACCCCCAAGGGATCACAATGGAGACACAGTAGTGAACCCAAACTGCAAGGAAATTGTTGAAATGATAGAAATGGAATTCAGACTACAGATGGCAAATCAGATGAATGGAATTGAAGAGAAGTTGAAAACCAACAAAAACAAGCCAAAAAAAAAAATTTCGGGAAATTTATGAAAAAGCCAACTAAAGAGCTATACAACATAAGGAAGGATATAATAGAACTCAAAGAAATAAAGAATCATTTAGCAAATTTCAAAACACAGCAGAAAGCATCAGCAATGGACTAAACCAAAGAGAAAAAAGAATCTCAGAGCTTAAAGACAAGGCTCTTGAGCTAACCCAGTCATTTAAAGAGGTAGAGAAGAGAACAAAAAAGGTGGAACACTCACTCAGATATGTGACTATATGAAGTGAACTAACATATGAATTATAAGTATCCCTGAAGGAGAAGAAGAAAGAGCTAAAAGCATGGAAAATCCATTCAAGAGAATTATTGAGAAAAACTTCCCTGATATTACCAGAGATACAGACATCAAGATAAAAGATGGTCATCGAACACCAGGAAGATTCATAGCAAATAGGACATCTCCAAGACATATAGTAATCAATGTGGCCAATGTCTAAATGAAGGAGAAAATTATACAGGCAACTAGATGTAAGCAACAACTGACCTACAAAGGAAAACCCATCAGGCTAACTACAGAATTCTCAGTGGAAACCCTATAAGCCAGAAGGGAGTGGGTCCCCATCTTCAATCTTCTTAAATAGAACAACTGGCAGCCTACAATTTTGTATCCTGCAAAACTAAGTTTTACAATTGATGGAGAAATTAGGTCTTTTCTAGACAAGCAAACACTGAGGGAATTTGTTATGACCAGACCTGCCCTGCAGGAAATATTAAGAACTTCATGATACACAAATCAGCACAATAGATACCCACTAGTATAAAACTACCAAAAAAAACCTAAAGCTCACAACTCTTATAAAACAATAGTGCAAGCAGGGAAAAAATGCAACAACATACTACCCAACATGATGAACAGAACAGCATCCCACATATCAATTCTAACTCTTAACGTTAACAGTTTGAATGTGCCACACAAAAGACATAGGCTGGATAAATGGATTAAAAAATATAACCCAACTATCTGCTGTCTCTAGAAGACACATCTAAACCACAAGGATGCACAAAGCCTCAATGTGAAAGGATGGAAAAAAAGATTCCACGCAAATGGAAACCAAAGGAATCCATTCTCATATCAGATAAAATTGACTTTAAATCAACAATAATAAAGAAAAACAAAGATGGTCATTATATAATAGTAAAGGGAGTAATTCAACAAGAAGACATAACAATCCTAAATATTTATGCACCTAACACAGGAATCCCAGATTCATAAAGCAAACCCTGTTAGATCTAAGCAAAGAGATAAACAGCAGCATCATAATTGCTGGGGACTTCAATACTCCACTGACAGAACTGGATCACCAAAGAAGAAAATCAATAAAGAAACACTGGATTTAAATAGGACTCTAGAATAAATGGGCCTAACAGACATTTAAAGAACATTTTGCCCTTAAACTACTGAATATACATTCTTCTCATCAACACATGTGAACATTCTTCAAGATTGATCACATTTTAGGCCACAAAACATGTCTCAACAAATTAAAAAAAAAAAGAAGAAATAATATCGTGTATCTTCTCAGAGCACAGTGGAATAAAACTAGAAATCAACTCCAATAGAAACACTTGATTCTATACAAAGTCATGGAAATTAAACAACCTGCTGCTGAATGATGATTGGGTCAATAATGAAATTCAGATGAAAATCAAAAGATTCCTCGAACTGAACAACAAAGGGGACACAAGCTATCAAAATCTATGGGATTCAGCAAAAGCAGAATCCCATAGCCTAAGGGAAAGAAAATTCATAGCCTTAAATGCCTACATCAAAAAGACAGGAAGATCACAAATTAACAATCCAATGACACATCTCAAGGAACTGTAAAAGGACAAGCAAATCAAACCTAAACCTGGCAGAAGAAAAGAAATTACTAACGTCAGAGCAGAACTAAATGAAATGGAAAGCAAAAAACAATACAAAGGATCAATGAAATGAAAAGTTGGTTTTTTGAAAAAACAAACAAAATTGATGTACCCCTTGCTAGATTAACCAAGAACAGAAGAGAAGGGACCCAAATACGCTCATTCAGAAATGAAAAAGGAGATATTAGAAATGATACCACAGAAATATAAAATATTGTCTGTGAATACTATGATAATCTCTATACACATAAACTTGAAAATGTAGAAAAGCTTCAAATAAACAACCTAACAATGCATCTCAAAGAACTAGAAAAACAAGAGCAAACCAAGCCCAAAATTAATAGAAGAAAAGAAATAATAAAGATCAGAGCAAAAATGAAATTGAAACTTAAAAAAAAGCAAATAATCAATGAAGCAAAAAGTTGTTTTTTTGAAGAAATAAACAAAGTAGACATACCTTTAGTCAGACTAAGAAAAAAAGAGAGAAGACACAAATAAATAAAATCAGAGATGAAAAAGGACACATTACAACTGGTACTGCAGAAATTCAAAGGATCATTAAAGACTACTATGGGCCACTATATGCCAATAAACTGGAAAACCTAGAAGAAATGGGCACATACAACCTACCAAGATTGAACCATGAAGAAAATCAAAACCTGAATAAACCAATAAACCAGGCTAGTGGGAACTCAGGCTTCAGTGTGGAAGACTTTCCTCTGACTGGGCTGGTCAAAATGCTCCCTCGGCAGAGTTCTGTAATATTCTCCCTGCCCCGCCCAAGATTCTCTCCCCACTCTGCTTAATGGCAAGGCACTACCAGGGTATGGGGGAGTGGTGGTATAGGCAATGCAAGACCGTTTTTTCTGCCCTCTTCAGTGCCTCTTTCCTTGATGTAATGTTAAAACCAGGTAGTATGATTGCTTGCCTGATGTTTGTTTCTTCTAAAGATGCTTGCTTGAGTGAATAGTTGTTGGATTAGGTGTTTGTGCAGAGGGATGATTGCTGGAGGTTTCCATTCAGCCATCTTGTTCTGCCCCCATCTCTAACGATTCAAGTATCAATTATCATCTCTTTTCCACTAATTTTGGCTTGCCTATAGTGCTAAGAGCACATGCTAAATAGAATACTAATATTGCAATATACTAACTTTGAATTATATAAGCAAATATTTATTGCATGTCATAGAATACTTTTTTTTTGCTTTCCCTGGAGGTGAAATAGGTTTCTTAATCTTAAGATTTTTAAAATAATTTTATGAGGTAGGAAATACTTTTATTGTCAATTTATTATAGAAAATAGTCATAGGGATATTAACTTGCTGGATCAAGGTAACAAAGCTAAAAACTGGTGAAATCACTATTTAAACACAATTTTTTCTGATTTCAATGCATATGCTCTTTTAAATACTTTCACTTCTTCTAAAATAACTGGGTGTCATTTACAAATTCTATTATTTCATTTTTCTTCTACTTCAATAAAAATAGTTCTGTCTTACTAAAATATGGTATAACTGATGCAATCATTCCAAAATTCCAAATTTGTAATTTTAATTTGTTGCTAAGGACTGCTACATGATTGCAGGAAAATTCATTGATTCAATGAATCATTCAATGAATTTATTAGGAACCTACTATTTACTAGACACTGTTCTGTATTCTGAAGATTTGAGAAATCAAATATAAAACTGTCTGGCTTTAATTTCCTCAGCAGAAAATACTCTGATCTAAATATTTGCCCATTAGAATCTGCATGCATAATTTCTAAATTTTCTATATTTTATTAAATTGAACCTACTGGAAATGAAAAATTTAAATTATTTCAAAGAAATATAGCATTATCCCTTACAAAGAAAAATAGTCATTCAAAGTAATGAATAATCAAGTAATTTAACATAAAAGGCCACTTTAAGACACATAAAATTCTTCTTTAATTACTAATATTTTATTTATAATTAAAATATGCTAGAATATTTGAAGTTTATTTTCTTAATTAGGTTAAATTTTTTTTTTTCAATTATGTTTGACTGCATCATTAATATTCTTAGCAAGCTTTTTCTTTAATATGAAGTAAACTCCCATTAGCCTCAGGTGAAATTTTCAAAAAATCAGTTGACACTACATCAGATAATCCACTAATTGAATTAGTTGGCACTACTACATTTTCAAAAAATCTGAATTAATCGACACTTTGCAGAAAGTGAATTTTTCTCATTTTTTCTTTCTTTAGGAATTAAAAAATGAACGTGTATGGAATCAATGCTGGTCACTTCAGTTTGCTTGGGGTAAAAACCCAGGGAGATTTAATTTAAGTGTAAGGTAAGCTGTAATTTTCTCTGCCTTTGTTGGGGGTTGGGGCAGGCAGAATAGAAGCAATCAGCAAACTAGCATTCTAGGATACATACTTTATTATAGAATCTTTGAGCAAAATAGAGATTTTTATGTCTGGATGAACATATTGTTTTATTTATTTATTTATTTTTTTATTTCAGCATATTATGGGGGTACAGATGTTTAGGTTACGTATGTTGCCCTTACCTCCCCTCTCCCCCGAGTCCGAGTTTCAAGCATGTCCATCTCGGATGGTGCGCATTGCACTCTTTGTGTATGCATATACCCGTCCCCTCCTCCCCCTCCCCCCCGCCCGACATCCGCTGTTATTCTTATATGTACACTTATGAACACATTATTTTTATTTATTTTTTTGGTATGTTCAGACAGAATGAAAGGGAGGAATTTCAGAGTTTTAGGTGCATGGATGGAGATGCATGGATGGAGAGCCAGGTTTTATCAAATTTAGACTTGGTAAGAGTCTCTGGACAGGAATAAGAAGAAATATGTAGTTTGTGTTTATTTCCTATAGGCTCTGAGAATTTTAGAATTAGAAGGGACTTTGGAGGACATGCAGTCTGACCCTCTAGATATGAGAATACAGAAGTCCAGAGAGGCATAGTGGCTTGTTCAAGGTCACTCCATTGATTAGAAGAGGAGCCTGGAGCCGACTCCAGATCCCTGGTGCTCACTCACAATCTCTTTCCATTACTGGGCCTCCTTAGAGGGTAATTCAAACCATTAAGGTCCTTCAAATACATGGCTTTCTTTTCCTTTGAATTCAAAAACCCTAAGTTAACCTTTTTTGGATCAGTAATCCAGAGCATTAAGTAGTCTTTGCCTTCGACTCCTCAAAACACAAACTAAGACCCGAAAGGAAATAAAACTAGACTATGAGTGTCTTACATATTTACTACAAAATCCCGTCATGGGAGTCATGCACTTCTTTTTCTCCATGGGGCGACACTGAGATTCTCATTCTTTTTATATGCTTTTCTTTTTATGTACAATTCTTAATAAGCTAGTTAGAGGCAGTCATGTAGAATAGATAGAGGTAGGTTGCTCTAAAGGAAGAGGTTAAGGGCACAAAATAAAATTTTACAGTGATACTTGAGCCAAAATGAGAACAGCTGCCCGGAAGACTCAGACTCAAGTAACCTTGGACATGAGCTCTGTTTGACCTTTGTTACGAGCGGGTTTTTAAAGGCAAAAGGGAACCAGGAGTGGGCTGATACAAGGTTGTTTGTCAGGAATTCTCATTGGTTTATAGAAATGACATTGATTAGTGATTGTCTATGCACCGTTGAACTATAGTATGAGTTATGATGTCCAGTGTGTGGCATTGCTAGGTTAATTTATTGCTACTAGTGGCATCAGTCAGTCTAGAGTCCAAGTAGCAAATGGCTTCAAGAGATGATTACTTAGCTCGGCGGGGAGGGGTAGGTGGGATGTGACTGCTGTCTCATTCCAATGCCTCTCTGGGCCTGATAATTTAAAGGGGGCTCTTTTTCCCCAGATGAAAAAGTTTCTTTTCTTTCTCAAAGCAGTAATAATTGGTAAGACCTGATAGCTGAGGAACAAATAAATGGCAAGGAAGATTAAATAATGTTGTGCATAAACATGTATGAACTATGTAATTTATAATATTGACATTAATTCATCTCAAAGAAAAGAGAGCATGCTCAGTACATTCTGTTTAATAAGTTGGGACTGTGTAATACATTTTATAATGTTGTCTTCAAAAAATTAAATGTTGGCCTTTAAAGTTAGGTTTTTGGAGAATACGTTTATATTGAGTACTTAAATCCTCAGGAATGCTAGATAAGTCTGATTATTTAGATTGGTAATAAATAGCACTATTCATTAAAAGAACAATCACTTTCAGTTTATGTGCAAAAATTGGTTTAATTATAAATTTAGGGCCTTTCTGCAACTTGAGTGAGTTGAAGCATTAGAAAGTTGGTGAGAAATAGTCAATATGGGTGAAATGGCAGTGAGTTTAATTGTTTGATGAATGTCCAATTTTTGTTTCAGAAAATATGATTTTAAAAAGTCATCTGTAGTTCAATTTTATACCTAGAAGAGCGATGACAAATATGTCTGTCTTCTGTATCATTTCAAAGTCATTGGTAATGAGCTATTTTGCATGTTACAGTGAGGAAGATTTTGAGGCTTTATTTCTGGGTTTGGTGGAAAAAAACGTGTTGTGAATGATAAGCCATGTTTGCAATAGGCATAGAAGGGGGAAATGGTGGCATTTGTGCCACTTATTTGCAATTCTTGGTTTGGATCCATCATGGGCTATTTCCTTTACTTATCACTTTAATTTTCATATTACTGCAATCAACCAATGTTTCTGTAATCAACCAATGTTTCTGGGTACCCAAAATATAATAGATTTCAGTATTAGTTCAATGGGGAACAGGTGGAAGGACAGGTGGATTGGATTTGAATCTCAGCTTCCCCAAGGACTAGCATTAGCTTGAGCAATTTCCATGAGTTTCTGTTTAACATCTATAAAATAGCCATAGTACTACTTATCTTCTATGGATTTGTGAGGATTAAACTGAAAATTGTAAGTAAAAACATACTACTACATCTGAAGTGATTTAGCTGCCTTTTTTTCCAGCCAATGCTGTTGTGTGCTTGGGGAAAATATTTTGATATTGGTTTTAAGTGGAATTTTAGTGGAAAAATAAATCTGTTACATAATATTTGTACATTTCTCAAGAATAATATACACGAAGTTAAATATTGGCCCAGCTTTTCACTTCCATTCATATAGAAAACTGAGAAATGTCTATTTCATCTGTATGCAATACTTTCGTGATTTTGTATAACTGATGTACAAAGATATTTTATGTGTTCACTCATACATTGTAACATTCTGAGAGATAAAAGTACAGAGACAGAGTCTAAACTAGTCAAAGGAAGATTAAGCATAGCCTATGTAATATGAACATATGATATTATAGATATATTTCAGCAATTCTACTTACTATGAATTTTAGACAAGCCTTTGCACAGCAGACCTTTGTTCCACGCATACCTTACTTTAGCTCTCGTTGGCCACACAAATGAAATTTATATTCAGAACTGCAGCCTGTCCAAGCACACCCTCTACTGGTTTATGTCTTTGGTGCAACGACACTTAGGTCCTAAGAGACCTAATGAAGGAGGACCATTCACTTTTAGAGTAAGAGCAGGTATCATTAGAAGAGAAGCATACAGACACACACGCATAGATTGTATGCCTGATGCCTGCCTTCTAGTGTCTTACTTTACAAACAGGATTTATTTCTGTGAATTTATTGTTCTAGAATTCTGTACAACTTCTTAAGGCTTACAGCCAGGTTTTGCTTCTTTCGTTCATACATTTAACACATGTATGCATGAAGTTCACACAATGTTGTGGCATAGCTTGAGAAAAGGAAGAAAGATAGACAAAATCTCTGCCTCTATGGAGGTTATGTTCTGTTTGGGGCACCAGGCAATAAACAAGAGATTTGCAATTTATAATTGCAAATACAGACAAGCATTCTGCAGAAGAGAGCACTGTACTGAGCCACACCTTTGTGTGTGGGTGGCATGAGTAGTAACAATAGGGTGGTCAAGGAAGACCCCTCTAAAGGAGTGATATTGGAGCTGAGACTAGAGTGCTGAGAAGCAGTCAGATGAACTCAAATCCAGGCACACAGGACAGCAAAGAAAGCATCCTGCAATAGGATAGAGCTTGGGGTGGGTAATGAAGAGAAAGAAGCCTGGAACGTATTGAATGGGGGAGAAGAGGCTGAAATTAAGTGGAAGTGGTAAACTGGAGTCTGATCTGCTATAGGACCTGGAGATTACTGTAAGGAACTTTTTTTTCTCTTTAAGTACATTGGAAAACCATTTGAAGTCTTAAGCAGGAGAGCAATGCAACTTAATTTATATTTTAAAAAAACGCGACACTGGTTTTCTGTGGAAGTGGATTTTAGGGGAGCAAGAATGGAAGCAGAGAGTCCAGCTATTGCTGTGATCCAGGCTGGAGATGATAATGCATCAGCCTGGAACAGCAGTGATAGGAATGGTAAGAAAAGTCGTGATTCAAGATCATTTATTTTCATCCTTTGGCAGTCCGGTGAAGCCCATAAAACCCTTTCCAGAATGCTGTTTTTAAATGCACAACTTAAAATACATAGGATTTCAAAGGAAACCAATTGTACCGAAATGTGGCTATCAAATAAAAACCAAATTTGTAAAATATTGATATATATGCTCCTTTAGTCACACATTAAATGACAAGAAGTAGCAATGGGTCTCATAACCACTGTAATTTCAAAGCAGTGATTAAAAAAAATGTAGTTACAATTGCTGAAATAGCAGTAATGTGATATAAAACTATCTGTGATTTCTATTGATGATGAAGTTAAAGGTACCAGTACTATGTTGTCTACTCTCATAATGGAAGGAAATGTTAAATTTTAGTTAAAAGCTACTGAACATAAAGATGCAATGTGTTTCCTCTTCAAGTTTACTGACCCCCCGCTTAAATGGTAGAGGTGACAGGACTTATTTATGAATTGACTCTGGGGAACAAAGACAGGAAGAAAATAAAGGACCTAGGGATTGACGGCGTAATATGATGACATAATTCAGTTGTGCAAATCTGTGTTGACATGAACAAAATAAAAGCAACCGTGGCTAGGCCCAGGGCAGATACTTTTGTTGTTTCAGTTATGCAAGTATGTGGGAATTTTATTTTTGAACTAAACACAGGTAAAGAAGCAAATTAAAAGAAAGTTATTTTAAAATGTGCGTCAGCCATAGCACAATATTGTTCCTTCTGCATGAACAAGGCTAACTTTTGTGTAAAGTTTAATTACTAAAAATTTTTGCCTCAATTGGAATGGCTTAAAAATAACATTATGTAGTTTGGCAAATAGATTTTTAACAACTGTTTTTTAAAAAGCTGTCAATTTAAATTATAGATACTTGGGAGGAGAGAGAAGATATAATAAAGTTCATGTTTATAGCAATTAAAATGGAAAGTGTTGCTTTTACAGTTCAAGGAAACTTATAGTCAGTCTTCCCAATTTGGGCCTCATTCTAAGACATAGCAAGGATACAATAAATAAAATGCAATTTCCCTTAAAAATTTTTTGCGGTTCTTCTTCCAGGAGTGACCTCATTAAGATGGTAGAGTAGGAGACACTAGCTTTTATCTCCCCACAGACATCCAAATGTAGACACAAACTAAAATAGTCTAGAGAGGGCTCAAGAGTCCATTAAAGAATCTTCAGCAACACAGTGGAGCAAAACAAACAAACAAAAATCCAAAAAAAATAAAATAAAATAAAATAAAAAAATCCAAAAAGAAAAAAAAAAAACCCACACCCCAGACAATGTCCACATAGAAAGGATTGCTGGTAAGACTGGCATACCTGAGAAGACAAGAGATGGCCAGGAGCAAAGAGCAAAGGCAAGAGTATTCCACTGGCCATGCAGTGGGAACTACCATGGTCCCCAGGGGCTTGCTCCACAGAAGACACTGGCATTTCTTGTCACTGAGGTAACCAATAGATATTCCTGCTGGGGAACCCAGAAACAGAGACACCTCTGCACATCCTCCCCATCCAAGAAGCAGCTGCTCTTGGGCTACTTGGGGAAAGGAGCTGCCACTTCTCCCAACCTTGTGTGTTCCCCTGCCCTGAATCCACAGCCATCGCACTCCAGACCCGGGCTCTGTGGCTGCACTGGGCCTGCCTGTGTCTCAGACACTGGAGCCAACACCACAGTGACCTACTTTGCACTACAGGTCCGGAGCCAAGCCCCTGCTGCATGTGCCTCTGCTCTAGGAACCAGCTCAGCCCCTATAGAGAGGTAGGCCCCACCCAGACCCTGGAGCTGTTTTAACTCTGTGCATACCTGAGATCCCATTCTTGGTGATAGGAGTGACAGTACTTGTTTATTAATTAACTTCGGGGAGTAAAGAGGTGAGAAAAAGAAAGGATCTAGGGGAAGGTGATAACATAATTTGGGTGTGTAAATCTATGTCGACATGACCAAAATCAAATCAATTGTACCTAGGCCAAGGGCAGATACTTTTATTTATATAGGTATGTGAGTATGTGGGAATTCTATGTCTTGAACTGAATACAAGAGGCTTTAGTGGCTACTTCACAATCATGTATGCATCACACGCTGTTACTAGTGCAGCAATGGGGGTGCCTGTGCACAAGGCATCACTGCCATGACTGCCCCTGGACCCCAGAGCCATAGTGCTTCCATGTGTGCCCATGTTTTAGGCCTTGGCTATGTGGCTGCCCCATTGATGCCACTCAGTAGACACTGGAGTCACAGCCACTGGCAGCAACCCTACAAACCAAACCCAGTACCAGGAGGGATCCTCTCAGCCATAACTTCCCCAGTGGGATAAAAAGATATTGAGAGGACCTTAGCAGCAATCATCATCAAAGACCCCAACAACCCTCAGCACCACTGTGGATATCCACAGTGTTGGACACTGAAGATACATTCAATCTTCTTCAACACTTACCTTAGCGGACAGAGATGCACAGAGACCACACAGTTGGCACCCCCACCAGTGCCAAAACCACTGTATTGCACCCAGCAAGCTCCCTTGCAATATCTCCCCCCCCCAGGGGAAGGTTTTTTTCATAGTGAGACTAGCCTGTAAAGTCTGCAAGAGGTGATTCGCCACCAAATGCACAGAGGTCAATGTAAGGCAACAAGAAACATGATAAAACCAAAGAAACATACCACCACCAAAAGAGCACAATAATCTCCCAGCACCTGACCCAAAGAAATCAGACGTTTATGAATTGCCTGACAAAGAATTCAAAACAATTGTTTTAAGGACGCTCAGCAAACATCAATAAAATACAGAAAAAACAACTTAATAAAACCAGAAAAACAATAAATTACCAAAATGATAAATTGAAGAGAGATAAAAATTATTTTTAAAAAATCAAGCAGAAATTCTGGAGCTGAAAAATATAATGAATGAAATAAAAAATTTCATAGAGTGCATCAACAGCAGAATTGAGCAAACAGAAGAAAGAATCTGTAAACTGAAAGGTTACTTGAAAATATAGTCAAAAAAGAAAAAAAAAGAATGAAAGGAATAAAGAAAGCTTATGGGATTTATGGTATAGCATCAAAAGCATAAATATTTGAGTTAGGGCAATTAAAAAAGAAGAGAAAGACAAAGGAAAAGAAAGCTTATTTAAAGAAATAATAGCAAGAAACTTTCCAAATCTAGAGAAATATAAACATCCAGGTACATGAAGGT
>RJWJ010035176.1:0-16816 GCA_004363605.1 Indri indri
AGGCTATGTTGACATAAAAGTTACTGTTTCTAGGTAATCCTAGGTATATAGCTAACCCTTGCTGCAAGATTTTAGAACCTGAGGTTTTTCAGTTTAGCTATGTCATGTCTGTTATGATGTTAGGTATTCTAGCATGAACTAGAGCAAGGATAAAAAATAGACCCCAAACTAGCCACTTAGACATGACTGCCTAGTCTGCGCTCAACAGAAAACAAGAGTGTCAGGTTCCATTGTGATGTGATTCCAGGATTCTGAAGGTCAAGGGGGAACAAGAGTATTTTCCATGTCTAGTAGAATATTAGAAGAACTGATAATTTAGAAAAGGAAATTTCAATGTTTTATATGTGTTATATTAATATACAGCTTTCTAGCTATTTTATAATGTTCAACAGGACTTAAAAGTTACAAGTTAAAACTGGTTAACCTTGCAACACACTGTTTGAGATGTGAGTTTAAAAATAACAACAAAAAATCCTACTGTTCTGGGAAAAAGTAAATCAAAGAAACATGGAGTCAAGTGTCGGGGTCAGACTCTAAATTGTTCTTGCAGCTGTTAGCAGGCAGGAAGCCAAAACCAATTATGATCTGAATGAGGGACATGTCAATCCTTCAGCCACAGCTGGTGAGCTGAACATACTGCCTTGCAACTTCCAAATCCAGAAAAAGAAAGGAAGAAAGGCCCAAGTTGACAAGCATGAGGAAATCTCCACCAACCTTGAAGAAGCAGAAGTGTTGCCATTTTTCTTTTTCCTGTTGTCGATTTACTCTTACCTAAGCTTCCTCATCTCTTTTTCCCATAGGTCAACCCGTCAACACTGATACTGGGTCTTGCTACAATAAGACAAAGTTATTCCATTTTTCAAAGTGTGACTGATAGCATATTGTTCAATTTGAACCAAACCAGCAGTGACATTGCTGCCTGTCCAATGGAAATCCTTACTGTAATTCACAGAAAAACAGCATAAGAAACTCAGTATTTTTTTTCTTATTTTGAAACAAAATAAAACATCAAATCTGATTAATTCTCTCAATTCAGAAATACTACCCTCAGTGAACTCAAAAATAAGCTGTAACTGGGAGCGTCCAGATGATAAATATAAAATGGTCTTAGAGGAAAATAAACAACTTTTTCATTATTAAAAGTACCCTAAAGAAAGTTTTGGTCTTAAAGCTGAGACCAGTCTTTCATGAAACATGAAGGTTAGGTACTATTAATATCTTGGCTCGAATTGTTTGCTTTGAAGTCAGTTTACTTCAGTGGCATGTTTTATGTAACTTTATCCATTATCATAAATAAGGCTGGGTTTGAATCCCAATTATATGACATTGGGTTGTCCCTTAATCTCTTCAAGTCTCAATGTACCTCATAAGGGTGTTGTGAGGCTCAGAGCAGTTTATGTATATAAAATAATAGAATATAATCAATATAGCTTGGTGTTTGCATAGGCTCTACAATCAGATAGACTTGGCTTTGAACCCCAACTTCATCTTTTACTAGCTGTGTGGCCTTGAACAATTATAAATATCTTAAAAACTTTAGTTTCTTTGTCTGCAAAGTGAGGAAAACGATTACCCACCCCATTAGCTTGTTGGGGTTTGCAGATGCTATCAAAATCTCACAGGCATGTAAAGTAGCATTATTCAGCATTCCCTCCTATATCACTGCACAACCTTGGTAATGCCCAGCCTTACCGTAAGATATCTTTCTCTCTCAATCCTTTCTGTCCACTGACCTTCCGGAACAGTCTTTTTTTTTTCATTGCTTATTGTCTTTTTAGGAATTTTTGTTGACTCCTTTATGTCTGACACATCAAGTCTAAGCTCTCAGAGGTAAAACCATGTACTTGTGCATGTACTTGTTTAGTAGTCATGGAATCAGCCTGAGATGAAATATTGGCTCCATCACAAATTTGTTACTGAAACCATCTGACTTTTGAACAAGTTTCTTAATCTTTCTGCATCTCAGTTTTTTTCTTTTGTAAAAGGATGATAATGTAACTTTTTCCTTATAAGTTTTTGCTCATAGGAAACAAGATACTAATAGAGATACTATTTAACACAAATATGGTCCATAGTAAATGTTAAGTAAAATCTAGCTAGCTTTTTCCTAATTGTGGGAAAACTCCAATTATTAGAAAGTTCTGTATGTTCTCAAATTCCTTCTATTCTAGCATCCACCTTTAATTTCATAATCAACTTCTGCAGCAGTGATTATATCCACCTTTGACACTTTTTAAACTGGTGTGTCTTGGTAAAATTTCCATACAACCTCTACATATTTTGCTTTATCTATGAGTCAACAAATTATGTAACAAAATTTAAATAATCCTTATTTTAAAAATTAAAGATTTGCTCACGAACATCTTGGATATTTTAAAAAGAAGATGGTGGTATAAACATTTAGCTCCCAGATATGATGGCTGTTTGTTTTTCCAGATGTCAGTAATAAAATCTGAAGGTAAACACTAATGAAGAAAGAATAGATAATGAAAAAACACTTCTGGAACAGAAATACTTTGGTATATGGTATCTCTGTCCTTCAACATCTTTGCTAGACAGTTATATTTGAAATCATTTAGCCTCATGAATTTGGAGGGGCCTGGGGAAGATTTTTTTACAGCAAAATGTAAAGACATTTCACCAACTGTCTCTGTTTTTTTTTTCAGTTCATAGATGGTCTGAACTGGAGATAATGTGTCTTTTATAGTAATTTTTCAATTTTCTCAAAATAGCACATTTTTAAGTGAAAATACAATTCTAACCTGCTGAATGACAACAACGATATAAAACAATGACTATAGCAACAACTGAGAACAAAGACTAAACTAAAGGGCCTGTGTTTTTTTCCTAAGGATTCGTTTTGTGAGTATTAGATTTATTTTTTCTTTCATAGCTCCCTTGAAGGATCATAAGAGTCTTTCTGCAGTAGCCAGCCTCCCAGAGATTCACTGTGAGTTTTGTTTGCATCCCCAGGTTCAAGCTGCTGTTTCTATGAGGAACAGCTGATTTAGTGTTTATGGGAAGCCATAAAATCTAGCTCATGTATCTGACACAGACTCCTTTGTGGGGAATTAGTTTCTGGATAAACCTGTCATCAGGCACTAACTCTCATGCAAGCAACTGAAAATAGAAACCTATGCAGCAACTCTGCAAACACTGTCTCCACCCCACCTTTCCAACTTGGGACACTAATATTTGCAATGACCATTATTATTATTTAAATTCTAAGGCTCAGAGAATCCAGATGCCTTAACATCTGTAATAATAATAGTAAATTGTAACATTTATATAGCATTTGCTGTGTGCCAATCACTGTATTAAACAGTCTATATTCACTCACCAGCAGTATGAGGTTAGTACTGTTATTATTCCCCATTCTGAAGATAATACATACAGGGTAAATGACTTACCAAGGTTATATATGTATTTAAACCCCATCAGTCTAGCTCAGACAGCTGACTCTTTGAAGCATGCTACACTGTGCTTCAAAGTGCAGCAATCCGGCAATATGTTGGAATTTTCAATGATCTATTAATTTTATCTTTGAATGTTCATAGCATTTTTAACATTGAACCTTTTTTCTAGTTTTTCTTTCTTTTCTATGTGAGTGATTGTTTGAATTTTGTTTGGATCCTATGTCTAGGACTTGTTGAGTTGTGCTGAAGTGAAGCCCAATTCAGGAGTCAGAACTGTATCCTGAAGTGTTTCTCTAGTACACTTGCTGCCTGAAAGATCAAAGAAGGTCAAATGTAAGTACTTTTTGGAAATCAATTGTATGTAAAGGTGAAGACAAAGTAGATAAACAGAGCTTTTGCAAGGAATTGTAGTGTGGAATCTTTAACTGTATCTGTGAAAAGAAAGCAAATTTAGTAACATATTATAGTCACTGACAAAACATTCCTTCCTTCATTCACTTAGTCGTTCCACCACTTGTTTTCCATGCCCTATACCCAGACTACATAATTATACTTTAGCTCATAATTAAGTAGCTCTGTTATTTTGAGAAGTTTACTTAAGTCTGTAAGACTTTATAAAATAGAAATAATTGTTGCAACTTTTTAAAAGGGTCATTAGGGATATCCAGTGGGAAAATACATATAAAGCACATAATACCTAAGGTACTAAAGCTAGTCTCCTCTTTCCTTATATTTTCCTCTTCTAAATTTATTTGTGACCTGCTCCATGATAAAAATTTTAAAGCATGGCTCCCATTCATTGTATCATTCCCCTAGTCAAAAGGCTTCCTTTATTTTTCTGATTTGAGTTTGAATTTTTCATTCTGAGTTTGTAAAACTTTAATAAATTCTTGCCACACGTCCAATACACACACACACACACACACACACACACACACACACACACACCTGTTTCTCATAATAGGTTGCATGTTCTTCCAAAGCATTCCCTTGTTGCATACGTCCAACACACAAGCTGAAACCTCTACCTCTAAGCTCAACTCCCCTTCCCCAGCCTTCCCAGCTAAAGAGATTTTTCCAACTACTTAAGATCCAGTGCACATACTCTTGCCACATGAAACGTTTCATAATTCCTACAATGGCATTTTCCTCCCTGAATCCCTGCAACAATTTGTATGCACTTATTTTGTGGTAATTATGTTAGGTTGCCCTGAAGGCTGGTGTTTTCTATATGTTTCTGATCGCCATAACAAGAAGATGAGTTTCCCAAAGATATGTTGCTTACTCAGCTTTGAATGCTTTTTAGGGTCTATCACAGTGTATGGCAAACTCTCTACATGCAATAAATACGTGGTCAAATTGAGTTGCAAAGCTCACTTAGCTCATCCTCATGGAGGATGTAATACAGATCATACAGCAGCGTGAAATTCCTGTGATTGAGATTTTTTTAGCTTCTTATTAAGGCCCATTTACTTTCTTTAACAGTTGGACAGGTGGTGGGATAATTAGGCTAATTTTCAAGTTGTGGGTTCAGCTGTATTTTTGAGTGGTCATCAATGTGCTTTACTGTGGGTAACTGTGCTGAAATTCCCTTTGGTATTATATGTATAGTCAAATAAATGTTCATTGAAAGTAATGGAGAGAAGATAATGACTAATTTTCTTATTTTCCATAAGACACATTGTAAATACAGCTATTGGTAGGTCAATCTGGTACATAGAAACATCATTTCTATATTTTTGACTATTGCACTAGAAGAAGATTTGAGGTCAAGTTACCTGTAAAATAGATTCAATTGTTATGTTTTATTAAAAACAAATAAGCAACAAGTGAAACCAGGAACAACACCATGGGGCCTTTGTAGGTTTAATGAGCCCTTCAAATGGTAAGCATAAGGAGGCAAGGTGGTCAGAAAGTACTTTGTCAATTTACACCTTGTGGTTTAGTACCTTTATAACTGAATGAGTAAAATCTAGACATCAAAAATTATGTTGTACTTATTTTTGAAGGAAAAAGAACAATAATAGATGGCATTAGTAAATGGGCCATTCCATCTCTTCTTGCGTTTTACAGAGTTAAATCTCCAGTTTCGGACAAGGAGATTTAACTGCATTTTTAAAATTAACACGCTATTGTCTAGGAAACTCTAGCTTGGTTAAATCAAACTGTAATTTAAATCCAAATTTCTGAAACCTATAATGTTATTGCTTCCTAAAATTAGATAATTGTTTTCATAACCATAAAGATGTTTCTTTTCATAAGGTATTTGCAAACATATCTGACTTAACATTCTAGCATTAAATAAAATATAAGGAGGCATGTACTCTAGCATTCCAGATTTATCTACCAGAGAGAGATTTGTGTTTTTTGAAAATACAGCCAATCCTCATTATTTGCAAATTCCACATTTGCAAGTTTGTCTACTTAGTAAATGTATTTGTAACTTCAAAATCGATACACATGCTACTTTTGCAGTTGTTCATGGATGTATGAGGAGAGGAGAAAAATTTCAGTTGCCTTGTGGGCACATTCTTAGCTGTCGATGATGAACGAGAAAAAGTTCTGCCTTCTTGTTTTAGCTCTCATACTCTAAATAAGGGTTCTTTTCATGGTTTATTTAGTGAGACTTTTTTTTTTTATTTTTTGTGATTGTTGCTGTTGATTTTGCTATTTAAAATATCCCCACAAGCATAGTGCTGAAAGTGCTATCTGATATTCCTAAGTCCAAGAAGGCTATGATGTGCTTTACGGAAAAAAATATATTAGTATAGGCATGAGTTATAGTATCATTGGTTGTGATTTCAATATTAATGAACAATATGTATTAAATTAAATGTATTTAAAAAACAAACAAATATAAAACAAGATTATGTATTGATAGGCTGATGAAAACATTGTGTATTTTACAACAGCTATGAAAATGGCTGATAATGTACACAAACCTTCCTGTAATGCATAATAGATCATTATGCTGTATCAAGTCAAAAAGTGTTGACTAAGAATCTACAAAATTAATAATATAGCATTGTGAGCTATAAATATGTTTGGACATAGACTCTGACCCAAAGCATTTTATAAACTAATAGTGTACATACAATGAAACTAAGTAAAGGAAAAAGAGGTGATTTCAGTCAGTATTTTCATGTTTGGTTGTTTGGAAATATTGGAGTAGATTACTGTATTTTTCCCTAATCATTGCCATGATTTAAATTAGCTAATTTTAATTAAGTTTTAGATCATTTTAAATTACGTAATTCCATAATTCAGGCTGACCACTATGACCTTCCAGTAAAATCCCAGAGCTTCTTAGCTTTTTAATGTGGGAGTCACTTCAGTTCACCACATAGTCTTCCTAGGTGGTGTCATTTCAAATACCTGAAACCTGGCTACCATTTGTGCTGTTCATTATGATTCACTTGAAATTGTATGCATCTTTTTTCAGCCCAATTCTCCAAATGCTGGGCACTCCACAGGACTTCTTTTGTTTAGTACCTTTAGACATGAAGTTGGCCTAACTAATGAATTTTGTGTCTTAACAATTGTCTAGCCAGGGGATAAGCTGTCAGCCTCTTTTCTTAAAGGCAAGTCTCCAGGTGGTGGGAGGAAGACATCCTCCCTCCTCTTGATCTCCCCTCACTGCCCCCGCACACCTACCTATTCCCTGAGAGGGTAAGAGAAATGCAGATTCATTATGAAGTAGACAATATTTTTGCTAAAAATTTTTCTTCCAAAAAATCTTAGTTACTTCCATGTAAAAGCTAAGGTAGGGTAAAGGGTAAAAAATTGCAAGAATGTTTTTGACTACCTCCTTGCTAGCCCTTTCTTTAAAAGTAGTGATTTTAGGGGATGTGGGGAGGAAAGATATGTCACCTCTTATTCTTGGATTTGATTTCTAGCAAATATACATAGACAACAGGAAAAGATCCATTTTTATCAAGAATCTCAGTGTATATGAATAAGCTAACATTAATATTTTGGGAATGTGAATTGCTTCACTGTAAAAGTAAAATTATAATTATTTTTCTGTTCCTTGCAGACTTTTGTAAGGGGAAAGGCGATTCTTGATCTGTAGCAGAGTTCTGCCATTGCGATTATGTAGAATGTGATGAAAATAAGCTCTGAGATAAAAAGTGATTTAGAACATTTGAGCCACTTGGCCTACAGCCGTATTGGTCAAACATTTTCCAATATATTTAGGAGAACACATGCCAAGTAAGAGAAGTGCACGTACCCCTGACTATAGCAGGAGACATATCTTTCTTCCCTGAGGCATATATGATGCTAACTCCTGTCTTTGGATATTCAGCTATGCTTTCTTTTCCTGAAGGAAAAGAAAGGTGGCTACTCACTGAAGCCTTCTAAAGTCAGATGAGATTATGTTGATGATGTTGGTGCAGAGCTTAAATCTTCCAGTGTAAGGCTGAGAGAGCAATTTTGCCAACAGTTGACTTATGTCATTACGGGTTGATGAAATGCAAGGTATAGACTTGTGAACTATAATATGAAAGTTTCCTCAGACAGCTTATCTCATACAAGGCAGAAAACTGTATTTCATCAGCACTTGAGGAAGGTAATCTGAGCTAATGAGGTTATATTTATCAAAAGAAAAAATGTGGACAAAAAGTTTCATGTTTATCAAGGTAATTCTGATAGGACATTGTGGGGACTAGCTATTTTCCTTCTACTGTCAGAATTAGTAGGCTTCTTTTGCTATCCCTAGATGTTTTCCCAGAAGTAGTGTAAATAATTTTTTTAAAATAAAACAATTCCTGCTACTCTAAAATTCTAGTTTGTGCCTTTAAGAAAGTGTAAATATAGAGGAAAAATGTAACACATCCTCTTTTATGATGATGGCCTCCAGCTAGTTTCAAAAGACATTTTTCGGTTCCACAAGATTTTTTCCTATTAGGATCCCAGTTCTTAATAGAGGTAAAAAACTCAAGCTGTGTGCTTTTAATGCAGATGAAATCTGAAGGTTTTTGTTAGTTGGTTGGTTTTTATTCGATTTTGTTTTGTTTAATTCATACATTCCCAAGAGAACATATATTCTTCATTTAGTTAGGGAAAAAAATGTAAACATGGTTGGGTCTCATTGCATAAATCAGCAAATAGTTCATTTGGTCCCCAGGGGAAAACGAAGACTGACAAAAATTATAGACTCACCAAATAGTTATTTTCCTAAAGCAGGCAAGTAAACACATCACTGTATCCCATTTCCCTTTTCAAGAGTACAGAAAACATTTGAGGAACATAAATGTTCCTGGAAGCTTCAGGGTGATAGAAACTTAGTTACCGATGCTCCTATCCCTGCTTGGAGGCTCCATTTTTTTCACAGATCAGTGATTTCTAAAACATTTATTGTAATGAATTGCATATAGATGTTACTTATTCTACCTCCATAAAGCACTTCCATGTCAGTAAAACAGACAGTTGAGCACAATTAGTTTTCTTGCAGAACTGTAAATATAGTCTGTCCTTTCCTCTGGTGTCGTATTTCCATGTTGCTTAAGCTCATCACGGAGGCAGCTCAATAGAAAATCGTTTATAGAATCTAGTTTGTTTTTTTTTTTTCCTGGAAGGTTGATAACTTCTCATTATGCTAATATTCTCAACTCAATTTATATTTTGCTAAGTGCATTAATCACAAAGCAAGTTTGCAGTGGCTGAGTGTTTGATTTTTTTTTTTTTTTTTTTTTTTTACATTTTGGACCATGTATTTTGGTGTAAATGAAAAACTAGGGTTATTTCAATCTTGATAAGAAAATATTTTTTTAAAAAAATTTTGGAAAGTAAATATTCCTCAGTCTTTGCTCAGATTACTCTGTAAGAAAAGAGATATTAATCTGTTTGATAAAGGGTAATGTTCATATGGCTATAGATTCTTCTAAAGGGTTTGCTTCTTCACACACTACAACTAGACCAATCAATGACTAATTTGTGGCTGGAGGCTACTAAAAATAATTAAAGATGTGTTCCAACAGAAGCATAATTAGTATGTTATTTCTCTCACCTAAAGTAAGAAGGCTTTAAAACATTATGAATTATGCAGATCTGTAACAGGACATTTGCCCATCATTAGCAACAATAAGCCACTTTTGTGCTGATTGTTTCATTTACCTGTGCCAAAAGCTACCTCCTTATCTTAAACAATATATTCTTCTTTTCCTTCCTTTAAATGTTCTTGTTTGAACACAGAAAGATAACATTTCCTAGCTTCTATTGTAGCTATGCCTACTGACTAGTAACTAGGCCTAGTAACTAGGTTCTGGCCAACACAATTTGGGCAATATTCACACTGCAAATACAAGCTTAATTTTTGCATAAAAAATATTTTTGCCTGAATTTAGCCAAATACAGCATCTTTCAGTTTATGTTCTCTACAGACCGAAGAAGCCTTTTGTTTATTTGTTTTGCTTTGCTTTGAAAAGACTTGAAAAATTCTTGGGTTTCATAGGACAAGTGAACCACCAGAAATTGTATGCAATATTTTGATTTATACGCACATTTTCCGATTGAGTGGTTCTAAAACTTTCATCATGGGAGCTAACATCAGAATAATCAAACCTTATGAATTGTGTTTTTTGCTACACAGGCATCTATCATGGCCTCCGTTAATCAGGAAAATTGGCTCAACACCAACTGTTGAAGCAAGCACTTAACAGCAGTCCCCTGAAAAGACCTGTGAATTTATGGAGATACAAAAGTAAATGAGCAATGAGCATGTGATCAAACATTCCTAGTACAACTAAAAGTGTTGTAATGGATATGTTGGGGAGTGGATTCTGTAAGGTTTTTGGATGGGCAGCGGCAGAGAAAGAAAGACAAGCAGAGTGAAAAGGGCAAGCAACGAGGCTTTACTGGGGGAGGAGGAAACAAAATGCTCCTGGCGAAGTTCACTGGTCCGGAGAGAGGGGGCCAGAGAAGTAGCGGCCGGAAATGTTGAGTAGGCTTATAAAGGCTTTGGAGTTGGGGGATGGGGGTTTTTCTTTGGTGGGAGCTTTTGGCACCCAAAGTAGAGAGTTCTTTGTTACAGCCTGTAGGGTGGGACTCAGGGGCTTCTTTTTCTTTAGGGAGGGGAGAGGTGCCAGCCACCAGCCTTACAGATTCATCAGAAACTTAGTCAAATTTTGAAATGGGAAGTAAGCTATACCTATGAATAAAATGCCTGGATTACCTTATTTTTTTCTACTTTATGTCTTAAGTATTATAATGTGACACTAAGAGAGTCTAGAGAAAAAATACATGTTGAACCATGAGTGCATTCTCAACAAATAAATTTCTACAAGACTGACATAATAATGCCTGCTATATTTCAATAGGAATTTGTGTCATTTTAGGAGATTTAGTGGCTCTTGGTAGACATAATTTTTTAATCATCAGCAACCTCAACACTTATTTAATTTTAAATCATGACATTTTTTGCCTTATTTGCATCCTTTTCTACTAAACCACAGAGCATGAAAAGATGTTGAAGGGAATTGATATGGACTGATTCATATATTGAACCTCTAACCCCAAATGGGATGACATTAGATGGTGAGGCCTATGGTAGGTAATTGGGTGGAGATTAAGTCATGGGAGTGGAACCTCCGTGATGGGGCTAGTGGCCTTATAAGAGGAGGCAGAGACACCAGAGCCTCCTCTGTCTCTTCCATCTGAGGATACAGTGAGAAAACAGTTGTCAGCAAGCCAACAAGAGTGTAGTCACCAGGAAGTGAGTTAGCCAGCACCTTGATCTTTGACATTATAGCCTCCAGGAGTGTGAGAAGTAAAAGCTGTCTTTTTAAGCCACCTAGTCTATAGTATTTTGTTATAGTACCCCAAGCTAACACAAGAGTCATGCAGCTGCCATAGTTATACTGATAATTCTTCCGCAATAGGGAGACAGATACAGGGAGTGTATGTGCATGCACAAATATGTGTGTTTACTAAATCAGTCCACTAAAAAGACTTAGAAGTTAGACTATCCCAATAAGAAACAGCACATAGAGCACCCAGAACTTGTATTCTAAATGTAATTCAATGCTAAAAGAAACCAGGGATTCTTTACAAAATGGCTAATTCCAGGACAAGGGAGAAGAAAACACAAGGGGATGGTTAATGGGTACAAAATTATAGTTAGATAAAAGGAATAAGTTCTAATGTTGGGTACAACAATAGGGTGACAATAGATAACAATAATTATTTATTGCATATTTCAAAATAGCTAAAAGAGTGGAATTGGAATCTTCCTAACACAAAATGATAAATGCTTAGGGTAATGAATATTCCAATTGCCCTGATTTGATCATTACACATTGTTTGCTTGTACTAAAATATCACATGTATCACATAAATATGTACAACTATTATGTATCCCTGATAATTAAAAATTTTTTAAAAAACATAAAATCTAGAGCTGCACTTACTGACAAAAATCTTGAGAAACAAATTGGGAATTCATATTAAAATTTCAGAATTCCCACAAAGTAATAAAAACAAAGCTCTGTTAGTGCATGTGTGTGGATGTGTGTGTATGTTTGTGTGTGTATATGTGTATATGTGATGTAAATAGGGACATATAGATACATATTTAGTTTTGAACTATTTGCTAATTTTTAATTAAAACCTGAAATAATTGTTTAAATATTTGTTAAATGAAAATTAAAATGATATGAATAGCTGTTATGTCTAAACATTTGTAGAGAGCCTATGATTTAAATTTTAATTTAAATAAATTTTATAATTTATAATTTTCTAATGTACCTGTTTCAAATCATTGTTAACTCTGAAAGAAAAAATGGCCTATTTTAATTATTTCTGCCATTTCAGCCCACTCACTCTTATCTTCCTCTCAAGTTCCCACATTTATTTGAATGATTTTCACCAGCAGACAGCTTTAATGAAAATTAAATATCTTACTAATAAAATGCTAAAGCTTTTTCATGTGATGTAAGCCATTGTTTTTGTTCTTTTAATTGGAAAGAAACTTTCTAAAAATGAGTTAAATGCAATTATTGCTATAAACACCTTTTCTTTTGTCTGTGCTCAATTCTTCCTGAAGCAATTACACTGGTAACTTGATTAATTTAGTACATTTGTCTTTTATTTTCCTAGTTACTCCTGTGGTACCAAGGTATTATACACTCTACTATTTCTCTGCCTAATAATTCTCTAATGAGAGGTATTTAAACGGAGGAAAGGGCATTTGTTTTTATTTCAAATAAATGAACCCAGATCCCTTGGCAATATGTTTATATAACACAAGTGGATTTTATTACGGTCTTTATTTACAGAACTGGTAGTTCAACTTTTATACACATTGTTCTTTCTCTAATTATTTATTCATTAACTTGTGTAATTTGTTTATGTTCACTATGAGAAAAATGCACTTAGAATGACATTATTTGAAGTTGTAAGGGGCTTTAACATCAATTGAAACAACCATCTATCCAAAGGAGAAATTCCCTGCACAGTATTCTGACAAGGTACTATTTTATTTCTGATTAATTACTTCAGTGATGGAAAGAACTGAATAGGTCAAAGCAGTCAGTCTTATTGAAAAAAGGAAGTATCAAAAATTAAATCCAATATTTATCTGAAATATTATTCTTTTTATAACTTTCACCCATTGGTTTTGTTCAGAATGCACAGTTGTGCATTCAAAGATGGCAATTATACATTTAAAGAGGCCCATAACACACTTCTTACAGCTTCTTTTTTTAGCTTATTATAGGTTCTTCCAATGTTCTCTTCCCCAGCATTCTAGTCCCTCTCAGTCAACTCTATCTTTTGTCTCAGCAAAGGGCGGAGAAATAATCAAGCCTGGAAGCTGCCATATTGATAGCAACATAAGCCATTTCACAAAAGGCATCATGAAAATGAGCTCTACTATTTTCTAAGGCAGGGATTCTTTCATGTAACAACTCCATTCAGTGAGATATGTATGTATCATGAAACTTGGCTTATTGACACTGACCCTAGAAGACAAAACTTCCCTGAATTACTCAAGAAAGTCTCAATATCATAGGTGCTGTGATGTCTTTGACAAACAACCTATATCTTTTCTCTATGTATTTTTTGTTTTTGTGGTTACTGCAAAAACTCAGACCTTACCCTGAGTGGGAGCTGGTGAGAATAATTTTCACTTAATTTTTTTGTAGGGTGTCCACCTATCATATCATTAGACTAAAGAGAGGTTCTCACATCTGGGCCATCTTTGAGTGGATTTAATTTTAGCTGGAACATCTGCTTTGTATGATGGGTCACTTAGCTGTGATGTCAGCTCACCTCATTCTTCTGGTTGTGGTTTGCAGCCTGGTCCTCCAAATTTGGTCTTTCTCAATTTCTCTTGTACTGAAACATACACTTTTCCAGTATGCACCCTAATATATTTCACATTAACTATACAAGTCATACAAAATATCCCATAAACCCCGTGCTTTTTTTTCCTCGAAAAATATATTCTATCAAATACATTATATATTCTTATAATTTAAACTACAATTTCCTCTATTTCAACACAATGAATTATTTCTTAACCTGTATTACCCTTACCCATCCAGACCCCTTAATGATAAGATTTGGCATCAAATACTGCTTCCAGACTAACCAACTGTGTAAACTGTAAACATGGAGAAATCAATATACCTCACCTATAAAGTGGTGATGTAGGTATGAGGTAGGTATTGAATAAATGGTAGCTATTATTTCTTTGTTTCAATCAATCCAGGCATCTCTTTTTCTTTGTCTTACTCATCTAACTGAATATTCACTATTGAATATTAATTATTTTTCTGAAATGTAAATATAATTCTTTCCTTTTTTACTATCTGTCTTTGTTGGGAAATGGTAATTTATTTCAGATGAGTTAATTATTTTGAGTTATAATTATTTTTAACAAAAGTAATCATTCTCAATTTTGAATTATTCAGAAATTTGGTAAGCAAATTTTGATGTTTTCATCCAAATCAACTAAAGAAGTGTTAAAACCCTAGGGCTCTTGACAGAATATGGTCCCTCCACTCTCAGCTCAAGACTCAATGCCCCAAAGATAACTTTATGTGTCCATTTTATATGCTCCCAGAGCAGCCCTTAATTACACCTTAGTAACATTTTTTCATTGTAATTGATGGTTTGTTTGCCCATTTATTTAAAAAGATGAAAAATGACTTGAGGGTGGGGCCCTGTCTTGTGCACCATCTCAACCCCTGAGTCTATCAGGGACAAAAATGGCACTCCATACTCATTTGTTGAATGGATGCATTAATTGATTAATTAACATTTTCTATTGCCCTGTTCCAGGTTGATGTTGATCTACTGACAAACACTCTTTTTTGTCAGAGTTATACAAAGTTGAGATATAATAGACTGGCGAAACTGATGCTCTTACCTGACAAAATATTAGAATGGATGATTGGACAGTGTCTTAAAATTTAGTAAACAAATAAATGTCCTGTATTGTTAGTTCAAATCACAGTAATGCTTTTGGTGTATAGGAAATATAAATATGGCACATTTAATTATTACTATATAGTCCATGAAAAGAAGCCAATATGGTCATAATTATATGTAAAATAAGATACAGACTTAATATCAATCATGGAGGAATAGCTTGACTTTTTAAATAAAAGATAATATATGGATTGATGCTACAGTTAGATCTCCAGGAGTTACTGAATATAGTAGTCAGTTAAGGATGGGGTTATGTCAGAAAATAACGGAAAGGCCTAGTTGGCATGATTTGCTGTTCCCTAAGCCAACTGGGGAAAGCCCTCCCAGGGTTATATGGGAAACGATAAATTTGTTTTGCTGTCATCACTACAGCAGGAGGAATCTTTTTCTGGCCTATATCTCCAAGGATGACGAGCCCCATAAAAGTAAAAGAGAGCCTTAGGTATGCTGTATAAATCGGCTGTTATAAAATAAACACATTCTGTTTGCAAAAAGCTAAAATCAATGGCTAGAATATTTCCTGATAGGTATGTATTTCAGTTTAGGTATTTAAAAAGACCTGCAATTACCATCATTTGCATTTTGTATGCCATTGTGATATCTGCTTAGGAATTGTTGGTTCCTCCTAAAAATGTGTCTCCTATGCGGACATGAGCATAAAGACCTATGAGCCTGTGTGGCAGGCAGAATTCTAAAATGACCCATACAATTTTCTGCTCCTCTCCCCCAATGTACACACCCTGCATGATGTTCAAAACTGTGAAATTAATTGATGTTACTCCAGTGTGAGGTTATTTATTCCGACATCGTTGACTTTAAGAAAGGGAAGACATCTAAGTGGGGCTAACCTAGTCACCCGAGTCCCTTAAACCAGTTTTCTCTTGGCTCAGTTTAAAAGATTTTCTCTTGGCAGGGCATGGTGGCTCACACCAGTAATCCTAGCACTCTGGGAGGCTGGGAAAGGAGGATCGCTTGAGCTCAGGAGTTCGAGACCAGCCTGAGCAAGAGCGAGACCCCATCTCTACTAAAACTAGTAAAAATTAGCCAGCCATGGTGGCACATGCCTGTAGTCCCAGCCACTGAGGAGGCTGAGGCAAGAGGATCTCTTGAGCCCAGGAGTTTGAGTTTGCAGTGAGCTACAATGACACCACTGTACTCTACCCGGGGCAACGGAGAGAGACTCTGTCTCAAAAAAAAAAAAAAACCTCAGAATTTTCTCTAGCTTATGTCTGAAGAAGTCAGAGACATTCAAAATCCAAAGCATAAGGTTAGGACGTGCTTTGCTGACTGACTTGTATATGAAAGGGTCCATGTGGAAAGGGGTCCACCCAACCATGGACCTGTGAGGACTGAGAGAAACACTCAACCCACAGCCAGCAAGAAATTGAAGACATCAATCCTGACCGAAGGGAATTCCATTCTGCCAGAAGTCTGACTGAGATTGGAAGTAGAGTTCTTTCTAGAGCCTCCAGGAAAGAATTCAGCCCTGATTTCAGCTTTGTGTGACCCTGCACAGAGAACTTAGTCCGGCCACATAGGCCTTCTGACCTACAGAAACTGTGAGATAAATTTGTGTGGTGTTAAGTGACTGAGTTTGTGGTACTTTGCTATGCAGCAATAGAAAACGAATACATGCTGTGTCAGGAAATATTTGGCTTCTTAAGAATAAAAGTTTTGGCCAGGCGCAGTGGCTCACACCTGTAATCCTAGCACTCTGGGAGGCCGAAGTGGGTGGGTTGTTTGAGCTCAGGAGTTCGAAACCAGCCTGAGCAAGAGCAAGACCCCGTCTCTACCAAAAATAGAAAGAAATTAATTGGACAGCTAAAAATATATAGAGAAAAAATTAGCCAGGCATGGTGGCGCATGCCTGTAGTCCCAGCTACTTGGGAGGCTGAGATAGTAGGATTGCTTGAGCCCAGGAGTTTGAGGTTGCTGTGAGCTAGGCTGAAGCCATGGCACTCGCCCCA
>RJWJ010035177.1:0-16814 GCA_004363605.1 Indri indri
ATCCATGTATTTTGGGTATGTATCTTTCACTATATTTTATACTCCTGAGCCAAGAACCATGTCTTATACACCTATGTATTGATCTATAAATCCTAATAGTACAGTGTCCCTTGAGCATATGATAGCAGTCACTCAGAGAATGTCCTGGAATATATTCATTCACTCTATTGGTTGTTCCCATTTAAGAATAGACATGGTGATGGAAGTTCCAGGGTGAATTTGGATCACCTACCAGTACAGGGTGCCTATTATTCTGTTGCTTATGTACATCTATTTTCTGATAAGGCTGGTTGGTTATTTCTTACTGTGGTAAAATATACATCACATAGAATTTACCATTTTAACTATTTTTAGGTGTACAGTTCAGTGGCATTTAAATATATTCCCATTACTGTGCAACCTTCACCACCATCCATCTCTAGAACATTTTCATTTTCCCAAACTGAAACAGTAGGTGACACCTCCCTGTTACTCCCTGCTCCCAGCTTCTGGTAACCACTCTTGTATTTCTGTTCCTGTGAATTTGACTACTTTGAGTACCTCACTCATATAAGTGGAATCATATAATATATTGTTATTTTGTGTCTGGCTTATTTTACTTAACATTATGTTACTAAGGTTTATCCATGTTGTAAGCATGTATCAGAATTTCTTTGTTTTTAAGGCTGAGTAATACCCATTGTGCATATATACCACATTTTGTTTATCCATTCAGCTATTGATGGCATTTTTTTTTGATGGAAATATGGAGGGAGGAAGGAAGAAAAGAGCTCTAGAGGGACTGCTCTCAGCCACAGTATTTGTACTATTAAATAATGATAGTAGTATCTGTCACTTGTTTTGTGCTAAGAATTTTTTTTTTTTTTTTTTTTTTTTTTTTTGAGGCAGAGTCTCACTCTCTTGCCTGGGGCGAGTGCCATGGCGTCAGCCTAGCTCACAGCAACCTCAAACTCCTGGGCTCGAGCAATCCTACTATCTCAGCCTCCTGAGTAGCTGAGACTACAGGCATGTGCCACCATGCCCGGCTAATTTTTTCTATATATATTTTTAGCTGTCCAATTAATTTCTTTCTATTTTTGGTAGAGACGGGGTCTCGCTCTTGCTCAGGCTGGTCTTGAACTCCTGAGCTCAGGACGATCCGCCTGCCTCGGCCTCCCAGAGTGCTAGGATTACAGGCGTGAGCCACTGCGCCCGGCCTGTGCTAAGAATTTAATATGCCTTTCCCAAAACAGTCTTTATAACTAATGAATGAGGGAACTGAGAGACTTAGAGGTTAAATAGAACCTAGACTGTATATGGCTGTGATAGGCCCATGTGTTAAATCACTGGGATCTACTTCCTTGGTCCCGATAAGGAAGAGTTGAGGGCAAAATCTCTGAAACTTGAATATGACTGCCAAGAACAATCATCCAGAGTTCAAATCTTACATTTTCCATTTAACTGCCTTTTTCATTTTAGGAAAGTTATATAATCTCTGTGCCTCAGTTTCCTCATCTTTAAAATCTTTTCATAGGGCTATAAAGATTAAAAGAGTTAATCCATTTAAAGAACTATGTTTCAATAATTCTATGAACATTTTTAGCATCTCTGAAATCAGGGTACATATTTCAGTGAATGGCATGTCACAATTGGCAGAATTTTTTTGTTTCTTAAAGGTACATAAAATAATGGTGTCTTGAATAATTGATGGTGCCTGAGATTTATTGGAATATAATACTTAGAAGTGCCTGGCACATAGTAAGCACTTGGTAAGCATTAACTGGCTTTAACCAGTGACTACCACCCCAAGAGGCCCTTTCCAAAGTAGTCTATTGGCTTCCCTTTGTAACAACATTTTAAAATACAATAGCATTGACACTTAAATTTTCTCTATAAATTGAAATTCTCATACATTGCTGGTGGAAATGTAAAATGTTGTAGCATCTTTGGAAAACACTTTGGTCAAAATGCTAAACATAGAGTTGCCTTATGACCCAGCAATTACATTTCTAGATATCTACCCAGTAGAAATAAAAACATTTGTCCACACAGTAACTTATACATGGATGTTCATACCAGCACTATTCATAATAGCCAAAAAGTAGAGGCAACCAAAAATGTCATCAACTGGTGCATGAATAAATAAAATGTGATATGTCCACGCAATGGAATCTCATTTGGTTATAAAAAAGAATGAAGTACCAATAAATGCTACAGCGTGTATGAACCTTAAAAACTTTATGCTAAATGAAAGAAACCAGAGTTTTTCCTCTGCTTGGCCTCTTATTGGGAAAGTTCAGGCTGAACATTTGGTGAACACTGCCTCTAAAGAGAACAATCACTACACTTACGGCAGGGATTTTGCCATCAGTAGTTCAGAGGCCCTCATGCAGACTATAGATTGTGACAAAAGGTGTGACAGATTGGATTCATCACAAATTTACTAAGTCAAGAATTCCAGATGAAGTATTTCAGCCGTCACCTGCAGATCATGAAAAGTATGCTGAGGATCCACAGAACCCTCATAAACTACATATTGTTAACCAGGATAAAAAGTACAAAAAGACGTGCATATTGGAAAAAAGATACAATAAGGATGCTTAGATTAGAAAAAGCACGTACCCCTCAAATTCATAATATCCCTTCAGTGAATGCAAAACTGAAAGTGGTTAAACATTTGATAAGAATCAAGCCCCTGAAGTTGCCACAAGGACTTCCAGCAGAAGAGGGCATGTCTAACACGTGCCTCAAGAACACTGGGGAATCAGTAGTGCAGTGGCATCTGAAACCTATGGAGCAGAAAGCAATTAAGTCCTAATGCGAGAGCAGCTTCAAATTAAAAAATGGAAATCCTTTTTACTTAAAGATAGTGAGAATGTGTTTTCATTAAAATGTATTTTTAAAAAAAGAAACCAGACACAAAAGGCTTCACATTATATAATTCCATTTTTAAGAACCATTGGAAAAGGCAAATCTGTAGAGACAGAAAGTCGATTGGTTGTTTAGGGATAAGGGAATGGCGAAGTGACTGCTCATAGTTACAAGGTTTCTCTCTCTTTTTTTTTTTTTAATTTCAGCATATTATGGGGGTACAGATGTTTAGATTACGTATGTTGCCCTTGCCTCCCCTCCCCCCAAGGTTTCTTTTTGATGTGATAAAATAGTAAAAAATTAGATTGTGGTGGTGGTTGCACAAGTCTGTGACTATACCAAAAGTTACAAAGTTGTATACTTTCGGTGGGTGACTTATGTCTCAGTTGTCTCAGTAAAGGTGTTGCCTCTGCAATGTGTAATAGCTCCAATGTAATTGCATAGTGGTGGCTCTGTTTTAGGCACTTTGACCTATTATTTCATTTAATCCTTGAAAAAACTGTTTTATTAAACTCATCCTCTCTCCCCACCCCTTTTTTTTGGAGACAGGATCTCGCTCTGTTGCCCAGGCTAGAGTGCAGTGGTATCATCCATAGCTTACTGCAACCTCAAACTCTTGGGCTCAAGCGATCCGCCTCCCTCACAGCTTCCTGAGTTGCTATGACTATAGGTTTGTACCACCATGCCACCACTCATTGTTAAATTTTTTGTAGAGACAGGGTCTCACTATTGCCCAGACTGGTCTCGAGCTCCTGGCCTCAGGTGATCCTCCTGCCTTGGCCTCTCAAACTGTTAGGATTACAGGCATGAGCCACTGTGCCTGACCAGCCCTCCTTTTTAAATAACATGAGAAAAATAGACTCAAAATGTAAGACCTGAAGTATGTCTGATGTTTTTGCTACTGTCTCATGTTGTCCCCAAGGCCGCCACTATTCTAATTCCAGCTATTACCTTGGGAGGTAGCTTTGAGATTTAGAAAGGTCTTCCTTTAGTAAATCCTAGTTTGTCTCCCTGTGGCTTCAACCAATTTGTCGTAGCTGTAATTTAATATTTTAAATTTGGTATGCATCTCATTTATGGCATCCAGCTGTCATAGTAAATGTTAATGAACATTCAGTAAATATGTTCTAGATTTGTACTGTATTGATCTGGATTTTTACCGATTGGTAAATACAATGGAAAGAATAGGGAATATTTTTGTATATATTGCTAAATTATGTATTCACATGTGTTTGGACTCAGGTTTAATTTTAAGTCTTGTTATGAGGTAAAAATATCAAAATTACCTGATTATATTCTCTTGTACTACTATTAATACTGGTAAAATTTGAGAAAACATTGAAAACTTAAATTTATCTTAACATGTCAGATTTATTTCTAAAAAGAGAAAATGTATCTTTGAATCAGCTGAAAATAATGTAGAAGGAATTCAATTTAATACATATAACCAATACTATTTCTAGAGTTAAATTGTAATGTATATTCTGTTAATGAAAAAAATGTTAAATTAGTCAAACTCTAGTGCTCAATGATTTGTCCTATTATATATTGGAGATTAGGTTGGAAATTTTCCTTTTTCCTGAATGTTACAAACATACTTTTATATGTGAGATTTTATGTAAATACTAATGCTAATAATCTTTAATGGGCATGCCCACCTGTACACACATTTAAAATAAAATAACATTTTCTTTTGTATGATGAGAGAGTTGAAGCTGGTTTAATAATGTAATATCCTTGAATTCTAATGTTAAAACAGGAAATTCTCCATGGAAATGCGAACTCACATCTACTATGAAGTAGGAGCTGAAGTGTTCCTTAAACTAAAGAGTGAATGATATGTAGGATGCATCCTGTAGAAGGAGATAAGAATACTGATGATGCTATGCCATATTGATAATTAAGAATAGTCCCCTTCGTTTCTGTCTGGGAACATTTATTAAATAGTATCTACAGTGTACATAGGGTTCAGATTTTTGTTTTTATTTCTTGAGTGCTTCCTAAAGCTAGTGAGTGTTCTGAAGTTCCAAAACAGAGCAGGTATTAGTTTTGTATGTGAAAATAAGGAGACTTCAGTTGTTATTAATAAGCATTTTAGTAGTGTAAACCATCCCATATCTGTTTTATAATCAGAGTTAAATATGACTCACATAAGTCATTAAAAGTGTCCATTATATTATTACTTGCTCTTATACTTATCCCTTTTGATTCTACATTCTGTTGATATAGGACAGAGATGGTAGGACTAAAGGAGAAAATGGTAGAATACAGTGGATATGAGTTAGGTATAAAATAATAGGACAGTATTCTGGGATGCATGTGGTTACTAATTGATAACATTATAAGGCTTGAGGAAGGCAGAGAGAACCTATGAAAGGAGGTAGTTGATGATAAAGAACATGAAGGAAGAAAGAAATAAGGGATAAAGAGTGGTAGACCACACAAAAACTGCTTATAAAATAGTTACTTATATCTATACTGGTGGATAATGAAGATAATCTAGAAGATTAATTTCTTTATTGGATCATCTGAAAATTCAAGATTATTTCTTCCTTACTGTATATTATAGCACAAAGTAAGATTTAGTTTAGTAATAATATCTTTCATGCTGGCATTTCCTTGGTTCTGCGTATGTATCCACAGAGAATCATTGTCTGTCTGTCTCTCTCTCTCTCACTCTCTCAGAGTGCAATGGCACAATCATAGCTCACTTCAACCTCTAATTTCTGTGCTCAAGTGATCCTCCTATCTCAGGCTCCCAAGTAGCTGAGACTGTACAGGCACACGCCACCATAGGCCAGGCTTAGTTTTTGACTGTTTTGTGGAGACAAGGTCTCGTTGTGCTACCTGGGGTCATAGCTCACTGTAATCTCGAACTCCTGGGTTCAAGCAATACTCCTGCCTCAGCCTCCTGAGTAGCTAAGGCCGCAGTAGGCACCACCATGCCTCACTAATTTTTAAAATAGTTTTTGTAGACATGGGGTCTTGCAATGTTGCCCAGGCTGTTTTCAAACTCCTGGGCTTAAGTGAACCTTGGCCTCCGAAAGTGCTGGGATGAGAGATGTGAGCCACCAAGCTGGCCAGAAGACCCTTCTTTTAAAAGCAAGATAGAATTCATACGTCCTCAGATCACTTGACTTAAACCATAATCCTGCTGACATCTTCAATAGTAATTTCAATTCTGGGCCGGGCGCAGTGGCTCACACCTGTAATCCTAGCGCTCTGGGAGGCTGAGGCGGGAGGATTGCTTGAGCTCAGGAGTTGGAGACCAGCCTGAGCAAGAGCGAGACCTCGTCTCTACTAAAAATAGAAAGAAATTAGCTAGACAACAAAAAAAATATATAGAAAAAATTAGCCAGGCGTGGTGGCGTGTATGCCTGTATTATTATTGGGCTAAATAGTATTTCTCTCAAATATAATAATAATATGTTTGCTGTAACATTAAGTGCACATTTGTTTATTTTGAGGCAGTTTTAGATACTGGGAATGCTCTAGGAGCAGGATGGTTACAGTGCCTTTTAGGGAAGACCAGACAAATAAGGCAGAAATTATAGAAGTGTAATCAATACTGTGGCATAGGAAACTACAGAGTAGGTAGCAACAGATCAGGAAGAAGTGATATGGAAGCTGAAACTTGAAGGATAACTAGGGGTTAGCCGGAGGAAGAGGGTGTAGAGGTGTGTTATTTAGAAAACAAACATGCATGAAGGCCCAGAGGCAAAAAAGAATTTTTTTGAATATGACTTTTTGACTAGGAGAGTACAGTGTGGAATGGAGGTAAGAGTTGAGATTTGAGGGGTAGGCCAGGGCCAGGTAAAGACTGTGGGCTTACATAAAGGGAATGAGCAGTCATTAAAGGGTCTTAAGCAGAGTAGTGACACAAATCAGATTTGTTTTAAAGGGCTGTCTTTAGATTCAGTGTGGAGAATAAACTGGAGAGGACAAAACAGAAGGTAATGAAGTCAGGAGACTGTAGTAACTCAGGTGAAGAATAATAGTCTCCTTTAATGGGAGGTGGTTCTGTGGATGCAGAGAAGTGTGGTATCATTGAAAGCAATAAGATTATTTATTTTGAGAATAAAAAAGGATCAAACAGCGAGAATGAAGGAGTGGAGAGTATCCTTTAAGTTTTAGATGTTTTGAAGCCATTGGTGACTTAAAGTGCTTCTTCAGATTGAATAAGAGTTAGCGAATGGATAGGAGCGGAAGAAGTAGAAACAGGTAGTGTAGACATACCAAGAAATCACAAGAAGAGAGAAATAGAAACTATTTAGCTTCTTTTCATAAATAGTTCAGATTTGGAGCACATATTGAAGAGTACTTTACAAAAAATGCTTAGAACATTACTTGGCACATGGTAATTAATCTGTTAGGTGTTAAAGAATTTGAGTTTAGGTGGTCACTGCCATACGTGTTAATAATAATAATAATAATAGTTATAGTAATAAAGGTCCTCCAAAAGCTCATGAGTAAGAGCTGATGAACTCAATTTCATTTCATGGTGGTCTGATAGAGTTATTTTTCACTTGTTGGTTTATTAGTTTTGCATGCTAAGACCAATAGTGAGATGATAAGACTTAGAATCTGGCCGGTGCAGGGGCTCATGCCTGTAATCCCAGCATTTTGGGAGGCCAAGGTGGGAGGATCGCTTGAGGCTAGCAGGACCCCATCTCTACAAAAAATAAAAATTAGCCAGGTGTGGTGGCAGCTACATGGGAGGCTGAGGGAGATTGGGAGGATCACTTGAATCTAGGAGTTTAAGGTTGCAATGAGCTAAAATCATCTATTGCACTCCAGCCTGGGTGACAGAGCAAGACTGTCTTCAAAGAAAAAAAAAGACTTAGAATCTGGAATCAGATTGTGTGAGTTTGCATTTTGCTCTGTTAACTAGCTATTTGATTTTGGGTAAGTTTCTTAGACTCTAAGCTTCATTGTCTCTTCAGTGCCTGGGACATATTAATAGATCTTAAAATATTTGTTGAATTATTTTTTAAAAAGAATTTGAGAAAAATTTCTACAGAAAAATTGATATTACAGCCACTTACTGCTTGTGCTTCCCATTTATTGATTTTGCTTATTACTTTGTCCTTCAAACCTATTCTGCACTCTTCCTCACACTAAGAAAGGTGCCACTTACTATCTATATTTTGATTTTATGTACTACCTTATTTACCCAAATAGGTTTTAGTCTTTGTTATAGTTTTCAAAGCAACTAGCATTATCCTAGGTAAATTATAAGCTCCTACTAATTGTTGGGTTTGTTTAAAGGTGGAGCATTTATTAAAAGGTTTAAAAAGAATTTATGTCAGTGATGACATTCAGCTTATTGAGTGCTTTGCCTTCTACACCCTTCTGTTTATGTTGGCAAAATTGATGCGATAGAAATATGGATTTTTTTTTTTTAATTTGAGGATTTCATTTTCTTGTGGTTCTACGTAAACTATATATGTTTCCTTTCTTTTACTTAAAAACTTAAGTGTGCTTTATATTCTAGGTCCGGTTTATCACTAAAATATGGCATCCTAATATTAGTTCCGTCACAGGGGCTATTTGTTTGGATATCCTGAAAGATCAATGGTAAGAGATTTTGAATTCACCTTCTCTCCAAGATTATAAGAATGTTAAGTGTCTAATTGCCTCAGAACATAATATTATACTTTATTTTATTTGGGCAGTAACTTTATAAAATCCTTTAAGTATATAACTGAAAATATGTTATAATTGAGATCACAGTCTATGTTTAAATAGAGACTTGTTAGATAATGTCAGATTCTAGCTTTACATTTAGAAAAGTCTTGGATTTCATTTGTTATTTTGGTAAATTTGATTCTTTGCTATCTCAGAAAGGTATTTGTGAAAGATTTAAAAAAGTAAGTATTGAAGTAGTCATCTCCCACTTAGATGTAATGTAAGCAACAAAATTGTTAGAAGTTGTGTTAATTGAGCACAGTTAAGGTTCTCAGTTTCCAACAAGGAGAGTCTTTGTAGGTGATAAGTTCATTTGCATAGTAACACTTTATAGTGCTTTCACTTGGTTTGTCTGATTTGATCTTAGCAACATAATGTTTTAAGAATTCTTATTCTGGAGCCATCAGTTTCAAATCTTATCTCTGCCATTTAGTAAGCTGTGTGGTCATGAGCAGTTTGTGTGCCTTAGTTTCCTCATCTGTAAAATGGGGTTAATTCCTACATCATAGGGTTGAGAGGATTAAATAAGTGGTTTCATGTAATTCTTTTAGAATAGAACGTGGCATATTCTAACAGTGATAAAGATGATAGTTCGTGTAGACCAGAGATAGGTGTTATTTAGTTAGCACATTTTTTAGTTGGATAAACTAAGATAAGAGATATAAAATGACATTAATGTAGGTGAATACAATAAAATTGGAAAAGATTGAGAATATGTTGTGACCTTTTCTTCTGATGTTACTCTTGTAGAGAAGGAATAATGCAAGAAAATAGAGTAACAATTGGTAAGACTACATGGAGCCAAGACTATTTATTGGGCCTATTCTGTCTGCCTAATTTTCTAAAAATTATATATTATTGTCAGTACTGAATTTTTAAGCTACATTTTTGATTTGTTAAGAAAGGAGAAGTACCTTAAAAAGATGAAACAGGAATGACAACATTTAGTGTATGGGTAATTTGATTTACTTAGTAACTGGATGAACAGACTAGACTTGCTGGTTTTGTTTTCTTTTTCCATTCTAACAAGCATGTCTGAGTAAATCCTGTCTCTCTTGGGATATAGTTTCTTGATCTGTGTTCCATACTGTCAAACGTTGAACAGGGTAGAATAGACTTTATCTTCTGTCAGTCACTCTTCTAACTTGTGACTTTAGCCAATTTATCAAACTTCTAGGCCTCAGTGTTTTTATCTATGAAGTTATCTCCAGGGCCCCTTATATTTTTTAATTTTTAATTTTTAATTTTTTTTATTTTTTTGAGACAAAGTCTCACTGTCTTGCCTGGGCTAGAGTGCCGTGGCGTCAGCCTAGCTCACAGCAACCTCAAACTCCTGGGCTCAAGCAATCCTCCTGCCTCAGCCTCCCGAGTAGCCGGGACTACAGGCATGCACCACCATGGCTGGCTAATTTTTTCTATTTTTAGTTGTTGGGCTAATTTCTTTCTATTTTTAGGAGAGACGGGTCTCACTCTTGCTCAGGCTGGTCTCGAACTCCTGAGCTCAAGCAATCCTCCCGCCTGGCCTCCCAGAGTGCTAGGATTACAGGCATGAGCCACCACTCCCGGCCTCCAGGGCCCCTTATAGCTGTATGATTCAATGATATGAATACATATTCACAGTATTAGAGACATCATACTTTTTTCATTTGGCCTTCAGTACTTGGTTTTTCTGTTATCCCCTTTCTGTGCTCATTCCCAGACTACTTAAATAGTTCTTCCTGGATAGCCTGGATCTTTGTGCTTTAGAATGCCTCAGGGATAATTCTTGGATCTCTGCTCCTTTCTATCTACACTCATCTGACTTCGTAACTTCACCATTATATGCTTCATATGCACAAATTTATCCTTCCTGAACTTCATACTCCTGCTGCCTGCTTATCATCTGTACTTGAATATGTAATGAACATCTCTATTTCTCAAAAACGGAACTGATAACTCTCCTAACTTAAAGCCAGCATCTTCATATAGTCGTCTCTTTCCATGTTACTGGCACCTATGTCCTTGAATTTGTTCTGGCAAAAACCACATCATGATACTCTGTACCCTGTCTACAAGTCTGTTGGTGAAACCTACAAAATCTTATCAGCGGCTTTACTACCACCCTGGTCCAAACACATTACCTCTTGCCTGGATGATTGCATTAGCCTGCCTCCCTGCTTCTGACTTTGCCCTACTCAGGCTGTTCTCAACAGCCAGAATGAAACCTTAAAAACAAAGCCTGCAAACTAAAACTTCCCACTGACTTCTCTTTTTGCTCAAAGTTAAGCCAACAGTACTATTACCTCTAATTATCTCCCTATAGCTAGTTCAAAGATTATTGTGTGTATATACAGGGAGAACTGGAATTTTTATACCAAAACATTTTTTAAATCAACCATTCCATTTCCTAAGGCAGGTGAATAGTCTTGTTTCATATCTGTACGATTGAAGTATTTAAAAATATCAGGGAAGAGGTTGGTAGGGGGACAAAGGATCAAAAAATTATCTCTGGGGTACAACCTCTGAGTACACTAAAGCCCTGACTTCACCACTATACAAATCATCCATGTAACAACAACAACAACAACAACAACAACAAAAAACCACTTGTACCCCCTAAATCTATTGAAATAATAAAAAAAAGATACTGAAAACTATCAAAGACACATCAGATAAAGTAGGCAAGACTGGATATTCATGGAGTCATCTCTCCCTCCCACCAGCTTTACTGAAGTATAATTGACACTTAGTGGATATCCACGTTTAAATGTTTAGCCTTCAGAACTGGAATTTGATATAGAGGAAAATATAGGCTAGTAATCTTAGGAAAAATGAATTGCATAAATATTGAATAATTTGGGGCAAGTATGCTACAAAATAATTGCTTAATCTTGGTGGTTTTGTTCAGGTTTCTTTGAGACAGTCCTGCTCTGTCACACAGGCTACAGTGCTGTGGCTTCAGCCAAGCTTGCAATAACCTCAAACTCCTGGGCTCAAGCAATCCTTCTTCCTCAGCCTCCCCAGTAGCTGGGACTGTAGGTGTGCACCACCATACCTGGCTTGTTTTTTTTTCTATTTTTAGTAGAGATGGGGGTCTCGCTCTTGCTCAGGCTGGTCTTAAACTCATGACCTCAAGCAATCCTCCCGCCTTGGCCTCCTAGAGTGCTATAATTGCAGGCATGAGCCACTGCACCTGGCCTAATCTTGGTGTTTTATATTAATGCATGTAGGAGTGGTGATTTACCATTATTAACATTTAACAACTTATTTTAATTTGGTTTATCTCTTAACTCCACAACTACTGTATGGAAACTATTTTCTGATGTTTTTCCACTGACTGAAGGTGTCTGTTTGCCTGGGGAAGAAAATGACAACATGTAAAAATTTCATTCAGTGATACTGTCCTTCCAAGAGACACATATAGGCACTAGAGAATATCTAGATGGTCAGTAAAATATGCTCAGCAAGATTAGTCACCAGGGAAAGGCAGATTAAAATCACAATTTGATACCACTTACATACCTGTAAAGATATATACCTCATGCATTGCTAGTAAGAATATATATAGCTCAATGACTTAAAACCAGTAATATCTACCAAAGCTCAACATACATCTTCAGTATGGCCTAGCAGCTTCACTCCTAGGAATATATCCAAGAGAAATGAATGCCTGTTTTCATCTTTTAAAGGACTTGTGTAAAGGCCAGGTGCCATGGCTCACACGTGTAATCCCAGCACTTTGGGAGGCTGAGGCAGGAGAATAGCTTAAGGCCAGTTCAAGACCAGCCTTGGCAACATAGTGAGACCCCATCTCTATAAAAATAAAAATTAAAAAAATTAGCCGGGCATTGTAGCACATGCCTGTAGTCCTAGATATGGGAGGCTGGAAATGCTCTATATATTGATAGAGTGGTGGTGACATGAGTATATACATATGTAAAAATTCATCCAGGTATACAGCATCTTACTCTGTTTATACTTCAGTAAAAAATTACAATAGTTGGTACAATGGCGCAGGCCTGTAGTCCCTGCTGCTCTGGCAACTAAGGCAGGAGGATAGCTTGAGCCCAGGACTTCTGGGCTATGGTGCACTGTGCCAATTGGGTGTCTGCACTATGTTTGCCGTCAATGTGGTGACCTCCCAGGAGCAGCGGACCACCAAGTTGCCTAAGGAGGGGTGAACTGGCCCATATCAGAAACGGAGCGGGTCAAAATTCCCATGCTGATCAGTAGTGGGATTATGCCTGTGAGTGCCACTGCCCTCTCTAGCCTTGGTAACATGGTGAGACCCTGTCTCTTAAAAAAAATGATAAAAATTAATAAAAAAGGCTGCCATTTTCTTCAAGTAGCATTCAGTATTTTGAATGAACATGGATTAATTATTGATGATCTGGTGAAAGATACTTAATAAAAGTCGGTCAGCAGTATGAACAATTCACATGATTATTCTACATAGTAAGGCCCTGTTCAATCCTTGTGAATGAATAATTAAGTAGCCATATTAACTATGTTTTATTGATTTGAGACTTGACGGCCAGACGAGGTGGCTCACGCCTGTAATCCTAGCACTCTGGGAGGCCGAGATGGGAGGATCCCTTGAGTTCAGGAGTTCAAGACCAGTCTGAGCAAGAGCGAGACCCCATCTGTACCAAATATAGAAAAATTAGCCAGGCGTGGTGACACATGCCTGTAGTCCCAGCTACTCTGTAGTCCCTGCTGCTTGGCAGGGTGAGGGAGGGGGATGGCTTGAGCCCAGGAGTTTGAGGTTGATGTGAGCTAGGCTGATGCCACGGCATTCTAGCCCAGGCAACAGAGTGAGACTCTGTCTCAAAAAAAAAAAAAAAGCAAAGAAACTTGAGAAAAATTAATTTATTGAAAATAGATTTATGAGGTACTGATTTATTCATAGTATCTACTAATTAGTAAAAATTAACACATTTTGAAATTTCATACTCCTGCTTGACTATTAGGATTTGTTTCAATAGATTTAAGCTAATTTTATACATTGAATCCTGCAAATCTCAATGCAGTATGGACTTAATCAGTAGTTTGTGAAAAGAATAAATGGAATAAAAAATTGTTTTCAGTTGTATACTTTTTCACATTACTAAATGTAGATTTTGAAATTAATGTAGATGATTCCACACATTTCTTTATACTATCAAAGATTTAGTTTCTCTGGTATTTAGGGTCAAAAGAATAGGATTTTTCAAAATTTTCTTACAATGAATTATTTTTAAAATGTCACTGTTTATCATTGATTTGTGTTTAGCCTTTTTTTTTTTTTTTTTTTTTTTTTTTTTTTTTTTTTTTTTTTTTTTTTTTTTTTTTTTTTTTTTTTTTTTTTTTTTTTTTTGAGACAGAGTCTCGCTTTGTTGCCCGGGCTAGAGTGAGTGCCGTGGCGTCAGCCTAGCTCACAGCAACCTCAAACTCCTGGGCTAAAGCGATCCTTCTGCCTCAGCCTCCCTAGTAGCTGGGGCTACAGGCAAGTGCCACCATGCCCGGCTATTTTTTTCTATATATTTTTAGTTGTCCAATTAATTTCTTTCTATTTTTAGTAGAGACGGGGTCTCGCTCTTGCTCAGGCTGGTTTCGAACTCCTGAGCTCAAACAATCCACCTGCCTCGGCCTCCCAGAGAGCTAGGGTTACAGGCGTGAGCCACCGCGCCCGGCCTGTGTTTAGCTTTTTAAAACTTTGTATTTAAGTTTCTTTTTAGCCAACTGATACTCGATGGTTTATAAACACTCCTCAAAACATTTCATGAAAATTTTCAACCAGGCAGAAAACTGATGACTACCTTTTTCTCTTTGAGATTGTTATGAATTGAATCTAAAGTTATGGTTCCAGATTTTCTCCTTCAATTTTGAGGGTAGACTATCCTTTTTAATATGTTCAACTTTAGCTTCTTACTTTTCTGATTCTTTTTTCTTTTGAGACAGAGTCTTGCTCTGTTGCCCATGCTAGAGTGCCGTGGCGTCAGCGTAGCTCACAGCAACCTCAGACTCCTGGGCTCAAGTGATTGTTCTGCCTCAGCCTCCCAAGTAGCTGGGACTACAGGAATGCGCCACCATGCCCGGCTAATTTATATGTGTGTGTGTATATATATATATATATATATGTTATGTATGTGTGTGTGTATATATATATATATATTTTTTTTTTTTTAAGTTGTCCAGATCATTTCTTTCTATTTTTTAGTAGAGACGGGGTCCCACTCTTGCTCAGGCTGGTCTCAAACTCCTGACCTTGAGCGATCCACCTGCCTCGGCCTCCCAGAGTGCTAGGATTACAGGCGTGAACCACCGTGCCCAGCCCCTTTTCTGATTCTTGATGTGGTAACCCCAAAGGTCTATAGTTCGTGAGTCTTAGCAATAGGAAAATACTGCAAGTAGAGGAGGTACAAAGTATTTATAGGTACAAAGTATTCATAAGTTCTTATAAGAATCTCTAAGGGAAGAGCTTATCACTTTAAAATTTAAAGAAATATTTAGTTGTAAAATACACATAGCATAAAATGTACCATTGTAACTGTTAAGTAGTGTACAACAGTGTACAGTTGAGTAGTGTTAAATACATTCTCATTGTTGTGCATCTGATCTCCAGAACTCTTTTCATCTTGCAGAACTGAAACTCTGTACTAATTAAAGAACAATTTCACATCACCCCCTTGGCAGCTATCATTATACTTTCTGTCTAGGTACCTCATATTAGTGGAATCATATAATATTTGTCCTTTTTTTTTTTTTTTTTTTTTTGAGACAGAGTCGTACTCTCTTGCCCGGGGCGAGTGCCGTGGCGTCAGCCCAGCTCACAGCAACCTCAAACTCCTGGGCTCGAGCAATCCCACTGCCTCAGCCTCCCGAGTAGCTGGGACCACAGGCATGCGCCACCATGCCCGACTGATTTTTTCTATATATATATTTTTAGCTGTCCAATTAATTTTCTTTCTATTTTTGGTAGAGATGGGGTCTCGCTCTTGCTCAGGCTGGTCTCGAACTCCTGAGCTCAGGACGATCCGCCCACCTCGGCCTCCCAGAGTGCTAGGATTACAGGCGTGAGCCACCGCGCCCGGCCAATATTTGTCCTTTTTTATGTGGCTCTTGGTGTCTGACTTATTTCACTCAGCATATCTTCTAGGTTCATCCATTGTGTAGCATGTGTCAGTATTTTCTTCCTTTTTAAGGTAAATAATAATCCACATATATATACACGCACAAAAGGTAAACGTTTTATCCATTCATCTTTCAGTGGAAACTTCGGTTGCTTCCACCTTTTGGCAATTGTGAATAATGCTGCTTAACAATTTTTTTTTTTTTGATACTAGCCATCCTAATGGATGTGAGGCTTTATCTCATTGTGGTTTTGATTTGTGTTTCCCTAATGATAAGTGATGTTGAGCATCTTTTCATATGCTTATTGACCCTTTGTGTATCTTTTTTGAAGAAACGTCTGTTCAAGTCCCTTGATCCTTTTTTTTTTTTTTTGTGAGACATGGTCTCGCTATATAGCCCAGGCAGTGGGCTATAGCAGTGATGTCATCGTAGCTCACTGCAACCTCAAACTCTTGAGCTCAAGCAATCTTCCTGCCTCAGCCTCGTGAGTAGCTGGGACTACAGGTGTGCACCATCTCACTTGGCTAATTCTTTGTAGAGAGAGGGCCTTGCTATAGCATTCAGGCTGGTCTCAAATGCCCGGCCTTAAGTAATCCACCTCAGCCTTCCAAAGTGCGAAGATTACAGGCATGAGCCACTGTGCCCAGCTCCTTGTCCATTTTTTAGTTGGGTTTTATTGTTTGTGAGTTTAGCAGTTTTTTATATACTCTATTAATAGATACTAATCCTTTATCAGATACATGATTTGCAAATATTTTCTGCCATTCTTTGGGTTGCATTTTCACCCTATTGATTATGTCCTTTGCACAGGAGTTTTTTAAGAGAAGGGATTCTGTTGCCCAAGCTGGCCTCAAACTCCTCGCTTAAGCAATCCTCCCACCATAGCCTCCTGAGTAGCCAGGACTGCAGGTGTGCATGCCACCACACCAGCTTGCACAGAAATTATTAACTTTGATGTAGTGTGGTGCGATTTTCCTTATTTTTTCTTTTATTTCCTATACTTTTGATCTTGTATCCAAGAAATCATTGTCAAATCTAATGTCATGAAGCATTTTACCTGTATGTTGTCTTAGTTTTTTGCCTCTTACATTTAGGTCTTTGATTCATTTTTTTAGTTAATTTTTATATAAGGATCCAACTGCTTTTTTTTTTTTTTTTTTTTTTTTTTTTTTTTTTTTTTTTTT
>RJWJ010035178.1:0-16816 GCA_004363605.1 Indri indri
GTCAGCTCTGGGCCCGGGAGCGGCTGCTGTCTATAGAAGGACAAAGGCATCCGGAGTTCTTCAAGATAGACATCTGTGAGGGTTCTTGGCACAGAGGAGGATGCGTGAGTTCCCTCCCCCACGCTGCTTCCCCAGCCGCCCCTCCTTGTGGGAGTTGGGGAGTGGGAATGACGTGCCCGAACTCCAGCCAGGCCTGGGTGGGTTGGACGTCCTCTTGGTGTCCATGTGGCCTTCTGTTCGGGTGGACGTGACCATTTAGAGATACATCGAGGTTGGGAAGCCAACAGCTCCAAAACCCGTCTCTCAGCCAGCCTTGCCGTCACCCGCGCCCATCCTGGGCCCTTCTCTTGGCTGCAGAGAGTTGAGGCCAAGCATACAGATTGGGAGACGTGTGGCAAGGGGTGCTGCGAGCTTCTGGCGCTGTGCCCCCATCCTCCCCCCAACCCCAGTCCCTCCCCAGGCCTGCACAGCAGGGGGGCAGACGTGCCTCCCGCAGGCACTCCGAGGAAGAGTAGCTTCTAGAGTCAGACTGGGGTTCAGACCCCAGTTCCTCCCATTCTCCTGAGCGGTTTCGAAGCCCTTTCTGCTTTGGCCAGGAAACGGAGATGACAGTAGCGCCTGCCTTGTCATATCATGGGGGGTTATGCAAGCTCATGCGTGTTCCAGCCCCGGTGCCGTCCGTGTTTGGTAAAGGGCATTGTCCCGCCTCCTGACCTGGCCTCTGCCTCCCACAGTGGTCTGTGGGGAAGGAAACCAGACCCGCACCAGAGGGTGAAATGAATGACCCTTCTGGGCGGAGAGCTGGCGCCGGCGCACCCGCTAACACAACTGTGCCCCGCGTAGGTGTTGGTGTGCGCTGCCCTCCCCCAGCCGCCTCCCGCCCCGCGCGCTGGTGCAGGCAGAACAAGCCCAGGCCTTGTCTCCCCGTGAACCGGTCCACTCATTCTCAGCAGAAAAGGAGAGCAGGGGAAGCCCAGCGTCTTTGATAAACTGTGATATGAACTCCAGCGTGACCCAGCAGCTGTGATCTGTACAAGGCCTGCTTCTGTGTGGGAAGTGAGCAAATCTGAAGACACTCCACTCTGCCCGCCAACATGGCCCTCCGGCCAGCCAGGCTTTGGCTGCAGCCACTGTGCGCTCCCCTCCTCTTCCTCCCTGCTGCCTCGCAGAGAGGACCGGCCAGAGAATGCTCTCATTTGTAACGCGCCCGCGCCCGTGTGCTGTGAATGGGAGGGCTCCCGCCGAGCTGGCCTGGCTCACGGTGGATGAGGTGCGGGCACCCTCCCAGGGGAAGGGACATCCTAAGATGAGGCGGGTGTTTGGGTGGATGAGCCGGACACCCAAGTGGGAAAGGAGGAAGTGGTCATGGGACTTCTTTCATGAGACCCTGAGCCAGACAAGCCGAGCGATAAGGCTTCTGGGTCCTTCTGTTCCTCCCCTCACCCCGATGCAGACAGGCACAGCAGCGTCCCCAACCGAGCAAATGCTCCGAGTCCCTAACATGTGCCCTACTAATCCTGCCTCTCCGCAGTGTCCTGGGCTTGCACAAGGGCCGTTGTGCTGGGCGGGGGGATGGGACAGTGGGGAGTTGATTGGCTCCCGAGGTGGGTGGTGGGGCAGGGCAGCCACTAGAAACCGGACTTGTTTTTAATTGCGGGGACCAGGAAGGAGGGCCTCGGAGAAGAAGCTCTCTTTCATGCCGTAATTGGGAAATTCCACTTAGCTGACCCTGTGCGTGCTGGCCTGTGAGACAGATCCCCGCAGTGTGTGGGGCCACCCGTGACCCTCCCAAGCCTTCCCCGTCCTCCCAGGCAGCCCAGTCTCTGGAGGCCCTTTGGGGTCAGGTGCCCCCCGCCTCCCCCGAGTCTTTGTTCAGACCACCCTACCTGCCAGGGGCACTGGCTAGGCCCCAAAGCCCACTGCGCTGATGCCATGGAAGGCGAATTGGAGTGATGTGGCAAGACCCGCATCCGGGCCTCGCCTCTGGTCCCCAGCTCAGGAGAGATCTTCAGAGCAGCCCCACTTGGTTCTCTTCCTCTTGCCCTGTAACGGATTGCACCCATTCGCTCAGAATAAAAATAAATCTCTGTGGCAAAGGCGTACAAACCAGAGTCTTGCAGGAAGAGGCCCTGATCCGCCTACCCAGAATAGGTGGGTCTTGATCTTTGATTAGTTCGTAGCCATATTGATTGGTCCCCAGCCGAGGGGAAGGGACAGGACAGGACGTGGAATAGACGAGAGGCGTTCTTCCTCCCCTCTCAATAGAAGCTTCTCTTCTCTGGCTTTAATTAAGGTCTGCCCAGCTGCTGTGTGACTTTTCTGGAGCCTTCCACAGGGGCCAGGGCTGGGGAGCTTTTTTTGCGTTGCAGGGGATGTAGAGGGGGCGTGCGGCAGAAGCCATTCTGCACAACCAGCTCTTGTCTTCTGATTTCCCAACTGGGGACAACGCTGTGGGAATGTGAATGCCAGGGAGGCCCAAGAGGCCAGTCTGACACGCAGAAAAGATTGCCTGGCAGAAAAAGAGTCTTGCCCTCCAAGGTAACAAGGTGTCCTTGTGAGAGGCAAAATTCAGGGAGCCCACTGAGCCCAAGCCAGCCTGCATTTGCATTGTCCTGTGGTCCCTGGCAAAGCGACCCACATCCCAGCGCCTCACAGAACCATCTGAGATGGGCCCTCTGTTCCTCGTTGACCCAGGGTGGCAGGGAGGTCTGAGGGACCTGGGGACAGGCCACTGGCCTTGCTGCACTGCCTCCAAGCAGACTCCACACTGGCACTCCCCGTAAGAGGGGATGTCCTTTCTTCTGGAAAATGGAAACCACGTGTGATGGGCCTTGTCGGGCCGGGCTGGGCTGGGATTAATTAGGGCTGATGGGGGTATGAGGACAGGAAAGGAAGTGCCAGCCAGAGAAGCCTGGGACAATGTGCTCCGGGAGCTTCAAAGGGTATTTGAAGGACCCACTTACTTTGAACAGGGCTGGTGGGAGGTTAAAGGTCACGGGTGAACTTAGCAGGGGACGCCACGTGTCCTTCAGGCTGACCCTTGTCCCCACAGCCCAAGCAGCCACCCTCTCACTGAGCTAGCTGTTGCCCCTGGGACGGAGGGCAGGACCTGGTAGCAGTCTGGGGGAAAGCACCGCACCCTGGCGCCCACCACGCAGCACGTGTCGTCAGACTCCTCAAGTGGGTTCCCTGAAAGCACTTTCTTTGTGGTGTCTACTCCCAAGAAGCATCACCTCCCCCAGCCCATAGCTCAGGCAGCTGGCAGAGCTCGGGGTGGGAGGGTGTCAGGAACTGTTTTCAGGGGCTGAGGACTCAATGAATTTTTCTGAAGCTTGAGGGGTTGTTCCCAGGTAGAACCTGCAGTACTGTGATCTCACTGATGCCAGGAAACGTGGATGGTTTTGACACTGGTAACTCAGACAGCTTGGTCAATTAGCAAGTAGCTAATGTGTATCATAATGTAGCATCTTTTTTTAAAAAATGGCAGACCAGCCTCATGCCTGTAATCCCAGCACTTTGGGAGGCTGAGGTGGGAGGATTGCTTAAACCCAGGAGTTCAAGACCAGCCTGGGCAACATAGCAAGATCCCATCTCTACCATAAAGCAAAGCAAAGAAAGTGGCAGCAGGTTTACAATTGGTTCCTAGAAGCCATTTTCCATCCTGCCTCCTTGGGGTAGGGCCGCATCTGAGCCAGGATGCTTTTAAACTCCTCGCAGGAAAGCAGCTACAGGGTATATCTTGTCCATTCTTTCAAGAGTCTATTTCTCAGGAAGCTCTTTCTTTTATCCTGGTGTCATTTCAGTGCCGGTTTCCTTGGGCTGCTCTTGGGTCCCCTGTGAGGTCCTCCTTTCTCTCTCCTCAAGTCATTTCTTTTAGCAGACAGTCACAAAGATCACAGAACCCCCACACCCCAACCTCTGTCTTCAGAAAAGTACCCAGAAGGGTTTCCACCATGTGCGGTTTGTGAAAGGCCCTCCCGACCAGGTGCCCCTTCCACGTGAACGGCGAATTCCCGTCTCGGCACGGATGATGATGGCGCTCCGTAGGGCCTGGCTGGGGGAACTGTGGCGCAGACATTGCCTCAGGTGGCACTCACAGCCCACGTGAAGTAGCACCCAGTCTGCAGGGAAGGGTGCCGACAGGCCAGTGCCTCTTCATAACCCAGACTAGGTGGTCCACCACAGAGGCTCTTAGGATCTGAACTGGATAAGAGAACTTTCTGTAAAAGTTTGCTGCTTCAGACAGGGTGAGTGAATCCCAGGAGAGTGTGAGCTTCGGGTCTGTTGCTGTTGTCATTGTCGTTGTATCTTAAATGCCCCTATGGTAACTGAGCCTTCGTCCCCCCTCCATCTTCCTCACCCCAAGTGTTGGGTTATGAACTGTGGCATCGGGTTCTATGCAGGGTGCTGTGTAGCCATCCAAAGACCCCAGAGCTGAGGGTTCCCCTGCTAGGCCTGGGGGGGGGGGGTCTTACGTTGTGGGAAAGAGAGAAAGATGGCCAGGACAGTGAGACAAATGTGGCAGGAAGTGCTGCCTGCTGTGAGCATGACACATGGGCCCAGAGGGCATGCGCTCGTCCCAGACTGGCACCCTGAGATCCACTGAACCCTATCTGCAGAGCAGTCCCAAGTTCATCAGCCCCGAATCCATGGCTGGGGGCGCCCAGAGAGGTGCAGTGGCCATCCGACAAACTAGGGCAGAGCCGAGACACGAGCCTCTGTCTCCCGATTGCCACACACCAGAGCAGGACCCCAGATCTGGCAGCCGGGACTGTGGGAGGGTCTCAGCCTAGCTAGGAAGAAGCTGTGGTCTCTCACGGCAGCCCTTCTGCCCAGCATTGTTAACCTGTAGGGAAATCCCTCCGAGACCCCTCCTGGCGAGCCCTCCTCCCCCTGTCTCTATGGCTCCCACGGGCTCCCCGCCACCTGCTCAGGCAAAAAGGAAATGCCAAGTAAATCCATGCATCCCTGTCTTCCTTCCAGGCCCCCAGCCCCTCCACGCTCTGGCCCACCCATTGTCCCAGCCTACTTCCGGTTTCTAGGCAGCATAATCTCCTTGGAACTCCCGGCACTTTGGCAGTGAGTGTCTCTCTTGATCTAAAGCTCGCTTTTGACTCTTGCTCAAGAGGACGTGTCTCACCCCCTCCTTCCTCCGGGGGATTTGTTTTGCCTCCTGCCTTATCACCGTTGCTGGCATCATCCGCATGGGCCTGTCTTTTTGAAGCCCAGCTGAGGCGGATTCGAGTGCACTCCAGAGTCAGCTCTTTCTGTTCTAGTCCTTCACCAAGTGTCCTGTGCAGTCTGCTTTGAGCCTGGTCTCTCTTTATTGTCACATCCCTGCCCTGGCCCCGTCTGTGCCCCAGCTCCAGACCCGCTTAGAGCCACCCAGAGCCTCCTTGTTGCTTCCCAGAGAGCGTCGTCTTTAGCCCGGTAATGGCACTTGTGTCTCCATTTCACCCTCCGCCTTGTCATCAGTACACTCGTGGCCTTGGCTGGGCCCTTCTGACCCCAGCCTTGCTGTTTGCGTGTCCAGTGAAGGAAGGACAGTCGTCCAGACACAGGGACTCCCCGCCCTTCCTGCTGCCTCAGAGAGCTGCCAGTGTGCCCGGGACGTTCTGGCTTGGTTTGGTGTCTCTCTAGTAAAGCCTTCTCCCCACATTAACCACGCAGCACCTTGTGTTTCAGTGCCCCGGATACGTCTTTCCTCCTCCCGATCAGGGCAGCGTGGCGGCCTCCCCTCCCTCCATGCTGTGATGCCCACGATGCCTTTGTGGAATACAAATTTAAAGAACAACATACTGTTAAAAAGTGCACAAAAGTGTACTGGTGCTGGACGTGCAGTGTGCTACAGCCCAGTGAACTTTCACTAATTGTTACACCCTCCTAACGGCACTCAGATCAAGAAATAGAACATCTCCAGCACCAAGAGGTCCCTTTCATGTCCTTCCCCTACTTTGTTTGACCTGGTTTTGAAGTTTATATAAATGGAATCGTACAGTTTGTCCTTTTTTTTTTTTTTTTTTTTTTTAAGAGACAGGGTCTCATTCTGTCACCCAGGCTTGAGTGCAGTGGCCCCGATCATAGCTCACTGCAGCCTTGAACTCCTGGGCTCAAGCAATCCTGCCTCAGCCTCCAGAGTAACTGAAACTACAGGCATGCGCCACCACGCCTGGCTAATTTTTTTTTTTTTTTGGTAGAGGCGGGGTCTTGATATGTTGCCCAGGATGGTCTCAAACTCCTGGCCTCAAACAGTCCTCCTACCTCAGCCTCCCAAAGTGCTAGGATTATAGGCGTGAGCCGCCGTGCCCAGCCCAGTTTGTGCTGTTTTATAAAGCCCGGCTTCTATCGATTCACGTTAGGTTTGTGAGATTCCTGTGTTGCACGTAGCAGTAGTTCGCATTTCCATAGAGTATTCCACCATGTGAAGATACCGTGATTTCTTTGTCTATTCTAGAATTGATAGGCATGTGGGTTGTTTTCAGTTTGGCACTATTATGCATGATGTTGCTATGAGCATTCTCTTATGTGTCTTTTGGTAAACACATATACACGTTCCTGCTAGGTATGTAAGCTAGGAATTGCTAGGTTGGCAAGCAGACACACAGTCAGCTTTGGGAGTTACTGGCCAAAGTGCCCGCACCAACTTTCACTCCCATGAGCAGTGTGGGAGAGTTCCAGTTGCTCCATGTCCTAACCAACACTTGGTATCATCAGAATTGATTTTAGCCATTCTGGTAGGTGTGTGGTACTATCACTTCGTGGTTTTAATTCACGTTTCCCTGAAGGCTAATGGAATTGTAGTCAATGTTTTTCTCATTGACTGTGGAAGTTCTTTGTATAGTCTGGATTCGAGTCTTTCTCGGCCGTGTATACTGTAATTATCTTCTCCTGCTCCGTGGCTTGCCTTATTGCTCCTGTAATGTGTCCTTCGGTGAATAGATGTTCTTTATTTCTAATGTAGTCCAGGTAGTCCATTTTTCTTTGCGGTTAGCATTTTCTAAGTTTCGTGGTGCTTTTTCAGGGGATTGGGAGCTCATGGGAATGTTCCCATGATGCTGCCTGCTCCGACTGATGTTTCTCAGGCATCCCTGGGGAGGTGGATACTGAGCACCGGCTGCCCGAGACCCCGAGACCTTAGTTCTTAGCTCTGGACAGGTTCTGAGAGACCACCCAGTCCAGCCTGCTCGTGCTTTGTAAAAACACAGATTCCTGATGGAACCTAGGGGGCTTCTGGTGCGGCCAGGCCAGCAGCGGTGTGCAGCCTGGAGCTGGGAGCCACTGCTCGGTGTTGGGCAGCACCCTGGGGTGGCCTGTGGTAGGAACCCCGGTCAGAGGCACCACGGGGAGCAAGGGGACCTGCTGGGCCTGTGCATCTAAGGCAGAGGTCAGGAAGACCTAGGAACTCTGCCAGCATCTCCCTGTGGCACCATCGCTTTCTCTCTCTCTAGCCCTTTTTTGAGGTCAGCCTTGTTGCTTTGGTCTCTTCCAAGTGCCAGAGACATGGCCACCACATCGCCTGGCCATCACATCCCTGTAGGTCACGATCCCAGAGGAAACTGCTGTGATTGGCTCTGACAGGGTCAGCGGCAGAGAGGCGGGGCCGAGGGGGCTGGGAGTGGCAGCCCTAACAGAGCCCCACATGGAGTGGGGGCCAGGGGCTGCTCTCTTCAGGTGCTGAACAGTCAGAACCACAGGGCCAGCACACGGCTGCCTTCCTGAGCACGGTTTTCTTACATGAAAACGAAGGTGGGGTTATCTGTGTCTCCTTCTCATCCTTGTGAGGATTAGATGACGTGGCACATGGAAGGTGCTGGCACATAGCAACTGTGCTGTACCCGCGGCAACTGCAAGGGTGATGGGAGGAAGGCGTCAGTCCTCTCTGCGCTCGTGCCCAGCTGGGCCTGGCGTCTGCTCACTGTCCTGCTGCTGCCTTGGGCTGAGCTCCCAGAGAGCGGGTGTTCTGGGGTTGGCTCACTTTCTCCTGTCTCTAGAGAGGGTAAGAGAGAAAGCCTTTAAGTGTCCATCACTCAAACGAGGACATGAACCCCGGCATCCTCTGTCCCCCTCCCCACCTCCCAGCACACCCTCTCAGTGCCCTCGTTCATCCGGTCAGGACTCTGGGTGGGATGTGGCAGAAAGCCAGCTCTCACCCTACAGTAAGAAAGGTAAGGGCAGTGTGCAGGTAAGGACAAGGATTGGCTTGTCACAAGAGGTTCAAGGCTAGAGCCTCCTCCTGTCCTCAGGACTCGGTCTCCCTGTCCCCCACCACAGCTGTCCTTTCTTCCTCCTCCGCCAGCCCCACTTGTGGACAGGCCACCCGCCCTGTGGTACGATTGCAGCAGCAGTCCTGGGCTTGCGTCTCATTGGACCCATCAGTGTGGCCAGAGAGCACCAGTGCCCTGACTGTCCAGGACAGGGGCATCATGTGCCCACCCTCGGGTGCAGGACAAACAGGCATTCGTGGACCATCCTGGTTCTGGAACCAAATCCAAGGCAGTGGCCATCAAGAGACAGACCCAACTCAAGTGCCGGGTTTAAGTGCTGGCTGGGGGCAGGTGTGAAGTGGGCCCCACCCAGGGCTACCATGGTGGTGGCGGAGGAGCGGCTCTCCTTCACTTTGCAGCAGCCAGCTGCTCCCTCCAGGAGGCAGGGAGGGTGAGGCTGTGTGTGCGACTGACCCAGCAACCTTCCCAGAGGCCACAGTGGCAACAGGCAGTGGGGTGGTGGCCGGTGGGGTGGGGGCAGCCTCCGAGGAATTCCATGGGCCTGCCAGCGAATCCCCGCTTCACGGCTTCCTTCCGTTGGCAGCACCGTGCCTTGCCAGAGACTAGAAGTGCCGGCGCTGGCAGAGTGGACGGGTCCTCTGGCCTTTGTCACGTGTAGAGCTGGGGGTGGGTGCAGGTCCAGCACCTCCCGGCAGGGCCCACTCAGGGCCCTCTCTGAACACATGTGCCACAGGGCGGCAGCCACAGGGCCACAATCAAAAAACCAGGAGAGTGTCATCAGAGAGTGGCCAGAGGGACCTTAAGGATCAGCTGGCTTCTTTTGCATAGAAAGAAGCTGAGGCTCTGAGTTTTCCGGTAAATATTTCCTGCGTGTGCAGAGGCCTGGGCTAGACCCACACAGGCCCGGCTTCCACGTCCTTAGGCGAGGCGTAGCCGTGTGATGGGAGCAGGCGGGTCGAAGCGCAGGGAGTTTAGAGCGAGAGAGCTCGTCGGGCGGGGGGCAGGGTCAAAGATTCACCACACACAGCAGGCCGCTCCGAGCCCGTCCTGGGCCACGGGTCCTGCCTTCACCAGGGTTGCCGTCCAGGGGGACAGGCCCACAGGCAACAAGTCACAGAAACGTGTGAGCCCATGTCGTGATTTGTGCTCGGAAGGAAATGCTGGGGCTGGGGAGGGGTCCTCAGCTTCTGGCCTTTGGGAAGGGGGTGCCCTGCAGCCTCAGTGGAGCCCGGAAGCCGTGACCTGGATGCAAGGTTTTCTCAAAGCTTCAAAATGCCCTAGTTTTCCCTCCTCAGGCTCCGCTGAAGCCGTGCCAAGAATTGGCTTTTAAAGGCCGCCTGAAATGTGGTTTGGAGCCAAAAATTTATAGAGCCAGTGCATTTGTGACCTTGTTGAAAATGCTTACTGAGGAAAACCAAGGGATGGGATTTGGGATTTTTTTTTCTTTCTAAAATTAAAAAAAAAAACATCCTTTTGGTCCATCCCCACCGCGTGCATCTCCCACCTGCAGGCCCTCACCCCGTGGCGACTCCCGGCTGCCCCGCACCGCGTCTTCCGCTCGTCCTCACCTCGCCCTCCCCAGCCCCTCACCAGCGCCCGCCGTCAGTGACGAAAAATACCAAGTGGGTAAAAATAAGGAGCCTGGTTAGAGCCCTGGAAATTAGGCCACAGCTGTCAGGCCGGGCAGGAGCCCTTGCGTCTCAGAGAATGGAGCTGCGGGAGCCAGAGCACGGCCCCTCCCCGCCAGGGCAGATAAGGGAGGGCGCTGCTGCTGTGCTGGGCAGAGAGGGCCGGGACGCGCCATTCATCACTGAGCAGACCTGTCCGCGTGTCCGTCAGTGCCAGGCCCAGTGCCCGCCAGTGGGGACACCGCCGTGGACAGAGCCAGTCCCTGCCCGCCAGGGTCAGTCTCACTCACAAGCGGTAGCATCATAGTGTGACGACGCTCTGTGGAGCAGATGGGATGGGAAGTGCCCAGCCCTTTGGAGGGGTCCGGGAAAGCTTCTAGAAAGATGATGTCTAAGTTGAGCCAGGAAAGATCAGCAGAGCTAGCTGGGGTGGGGGGGAGGTGTTTCCAACACAGCAGGCAGTCTGCGCACAGGGCCACGGGCCGCTTCCCAAGCCCTGGGGGACTCGGAGCGTGGCTAGGAGGCCAGGCCCCTGGCGGCTTCACGAACAGCCCTGGGCCACCCCATGAGCCACAGACGGGCTGGAGCAGGTTCAGAAAATTCCCTCCACCTGTGTGGGGGTGCCCAAGTCCCTGAGAAGAGAAGCCACTGATGTGCGGGCACCCTGAAGCCCTGAGGATGGGCTGCTGGAGTGTTGGAGGCCGTGCCCAGTGGCTACCGGAGCTCAGCACCCTTCCTGGCTCCCAGAACTTCCAGGGGAGGGGAGGGACGTGGGGCCCGGGATCGGGGTGTGAGACCCTCACTCGTTCGCTGTGGCAGCTGTGGCCTTACGCTCCCTGCCCTGCCATTAGCCTCATAAAACACCAAAGGCTGGTTAAAGAGCTGGCTCAGGAAGCTTGCTTGACAAGGGGTCTTGCTGCCATATCATTCTAGAAGGTTCAGTGCTGCTGGGACAGGCAGTTTAAGCAGATAACCTGAGCTAAGTTTAAAACCTTGACACCCCAGACATCCCTGCCCTGGACTTGTTTGTCTTTTAAGGGGACACTGTCTTGAGTCAGTTAAGATGCCTGTGAATCCAGCCAACTTTCCTCATCCAGTCATTTTTCCAGAGAAGAGTCAGCTTTTCCCTGCGTCCCATGTGAGCTGAGCCCCTCCTTCCTTGAAAGGCGAAGGCCTGCCTCCTTGGAGCCCCTTTCCTGAAGGAGACCCCCGCCCACCTCTGCCGGAAGCCCCTGGCCCTAACAGTTGGCAGGTTCCTGGAGTTCCTTCCCTTCCTTCCTGCCCTTGAAGCCTGAGCGGCTGTCGGCTGTCCCGGTCCAGTTCCTTCTGCTTCTCCCGGCCCCCAGCAGCGTGGTAATTGGTTTCTCAGATCCTCAGCTGTGGGCCCGTCTGCGTCTGCGAGCACTTCCCTCGGCAGGAAGACCTATCTGTGCGCCTGCCCTGTGGGGAGCCCAGCGGGAAGAGGTGGTGGGGAACTGACTGAACCTTCCAGACCCTCTCTCATTCCTGCCAGTGAGGCCTGAAATAGACAGCAAAAATACTGCCACTCTGCCCCAGGCCCGCAGCCCACGGTTGGTCATGTCCCCCAGGACGGGCTCCGGGCCGGTGGGCTGGCCCAGGGACAGGGCGCCGCGCAGCTGCTGAGCATGATCTGTCTCCAGCGGCTGCAGAGATGAGTGTCTGCAATTACAGCTCCTGGAAGGTCACAGCCTTCATTTCATTTTTGCGGCATTTGGAGAAGAGTTCAGTCTCTCTTCCCATGTGTACAGCCCCAGGTTCAGCCCGCTAATGGCTTTCTGGGAGAGAAAGGCAGAGATCAAAGATGTGCCCACAGGCAAGCGCGATGGCCACAGAGAGCGGAGAGCCCAGATGGGCAGCAGTGGCCGAGGGGGTGAGGGACGGCAGGGGGGTCCACAGTCGTGTGGCCTCTGAGGAGGACCTGAGATTTCATCATCTGTGTCTTCGTGCTGTGATCGTCCCTGTCCGCCACCACTCCAGTCTGTCCCCCTGGCCCATCCTTGACCTGGTTCTGCCCTGCCCTTCAGAAAGGACATCTGCAAAGGCAGCCCCAGACCCTTTGTACTTAAAATTGGAAGAAGATGGTTGCATGAGGTAGAAGTAATATTTAACAGCACCCAGAAGGGCTGCCTTCAAGGCTGCCTGTGGTCTGCTCATATTGTCAGATCCCACTCTGCTGGCGCTGATTTGCACCCGTGACAGCCTGGTCAGCGTGAAGTAGCTTTCCTGCGCTCAGCCCCATTGATAAGACTTTCCTCATCTCCTGGCGATTCTATTTCAGGAGAAAACCTCCCCCCGTAGTAGGAACTCCTGCCTCAAAGTGGAGCCAGGCCTTTTTTTCCTGCTCGTATTATGCTAATCACTCCTTGCAAACAGGCAGACTTTGTAGGAGGTTTGCCTGGTTTTAAATGAAACATACGCCTTTGAAGCAAAGAGCCACAGTTGCTAAAAATATCATTTCCCGGCAGTTGATCCTCTCATTTGTAAAATGCATGTTTCCATTGTTAAATCTGCAGCAGCCCCCTCTGGAGAGGAGCGCTCCGCCATCGCTGGGCCCAGTGACACCCGCCCGGGAGGCGCCACCTTCCCCAGCCCCGCTCCTGCCTCTGCCGCTGAGCATCCCCGCCAGGGAGTCCAGGACAATTGCAGTCATGTAGGATTCTAAATACTTTCTTATTTATTATTTAGAAATATTGAAATTATCAAATATTGAAATAATGGAGGCTGAGGTGGGAGGATCACTTGAGCCCAGGAGTTCAAGACTACAGCGAGCTATGATCGCACCACTGCACCCCAGCCTGGGTGACAGAGAAGACCTATCTCCAAAAAAAAAAGAGAAAAAAAATTTGAAATAATGCAGAATATATAGCGTAAAATATGAAAGACCCTTTAGTACCACTTCCTCCCCCAGAAGTAGCCTCTGTTGTCAGCTTCTTGTATTTTTCCTTCCAGAACCTTTTCTGTGCGTTTATAAACATAGGGCCTGGTTTGGTGCTATTTTTCCAGCAGTGGATTCTAGACTCAGGACCTCTCTAGCTCGGCTTGGGTTCACCCCCTTTGCAGTCTTTGGGCAGAGCACATCTCTCTCAGGACCCTGAGACCAGTTGGACGCTGCCCTCTGGTCTCTGGGCCAGAGCACAGTGTGTGGTTCCCTGGCGTCTTTGCTCTGAGGGGTAGCAGTGTGATCCTGGGGGGAGTTTTGCTCACGGGGGGGCGGGGACCTGATCTGTAACTGAGACCTGGGACTAGGACACCTTCCGTGCTCCCCGCCCCCCCCAGGGTGACTTCCAAGGACGCCTCACATCTGGGGCCTCTCTCATTCTCAGGCGTTTAATCCGGTGAAGATTTCCTGGGCTGGCAAGGAACATGTGGATGAAAAGCCTATTTCATGCATCTTAAAATTCCCTGAAAACGTCTGATGAAAAAAGGAATTTTTTCAGCCTCCTGGCAGGGGGTGGGGGAGGGTACAATGGGAAGAATCGCCCCCTTCCATGTGGCCACAAATACCTGAAGGGGTCCCCTCCATGCTGCCTTTGTCCCACCACTTCTGCTGTGGCTCTTCCGTCCTCCCAGCCCTTTCAGACTCTGATCTTTCACTAGCTTCCCCGAGACTGCAGCGCGGCTGCTCTGATATCTGCTCTTTGTCACCAGTGGTGGGGATTAGCGTTTAACTCCCTGTCCTGTTTTCTGACGCTTATCTCGGTGCCCTTTAAGCGGGTACTTGCAAAGGCTACAGAAAACCATCTCAGTTCATAAAATTTCACAAAACCCCTGGACTAAAGATGTGAAGACCAGAAAGGCACTAATGGCTCTAGCTCCTAATCAGGAGGTCACTGTGGAAGTCACACCGAGCCAGAAAGGCAGGAATGACTGCGCCTGCTCCCCAGGGGTGCCACTGCTGTGGGGGCGAGCCCAGCCTCTGGCTGCCAGAGGAAATGAAGCCCGAGGCCGGGGAATGTCCTGGGGAAGCCCAGGTCTTGCCCAAGAGCTGCTCTTTTTTCCCTTCTGTTTGGACAGAGGAGGTCAGAGCTGCACACAGTGGGCTTGGGACCATCAAGGTAGAGACCAGCAGGGAAACAGTGACATGCCAGGCAGAAACTCAAGAAAAAACAGGGCCCAAACTCTGTGCAGGTGTGGGTAGGGCCAACAGAAGGCAAGCTCCAAGGCCGAGCCCGGGCTCTGCGGCCCCCATCCTCTGAGACCTCTGCTGAAATCTCCCCAGTCCCCCCAGAAGGTGCATTGCCACGCCCAGAGCAGTCAGCCCCAGTGAGGCAGTTGGGTCACCAGGTCTCAGGCCAGCCAGGAAGCTTGTTAAGAATACAGATCACCGACCTCCTGGAGGAGGGGGCTATGCACAGTTTTGGGGTCTCAAACATCTTCCGGTGACTCAGGTTCAGGGGTCCCTCAATTAGGAGATGTTCCTGGCTTGGGGGACCCTCCCGGTTCTGGAGAGTAAACATGCAGCCTTCTTGACGGGTGAGGACACGGGTGGGACAGGGGTGGTGGCTCTCTGCAGAGAGGTGTGGAGCTGAAGCCATGCCCATGGCGCCCAAGGGCAGAGCACTCAAGGTGCCACCAGAAATCAGAGTGGCAGCCCAAGTTGAAACTCCCTCAGAGCGCGTAAAGTCCTTAGGAGGAAAGTCACCATGGGGACATGAAATACCAGTGAATCGCCGTGATCACCCGGGGACCACCACGAGGACAGCCCACTTGGTAAATCATTTGGGAAGGGAAGCATTCTCACCTCAGGCCATGGCCAGGTGAACACCTGTGGCTTTAAGGCTGGAGGGGCCAAGGTGGGCCCGGCAGAGGCCTCGGTGCCTGGGCCCAGGGCTGACAGAGGTGGGAGGATGGGAGGATGCTCGCCATCTGTGAACGCTTGTGGGCGTATGAACAGCAGCAGGGAGTTGATCTCTCGGCCTGGAACAAAGGGACTAGTCCGGGAGGAACAGAATGAAGTAAAGGAAAATGTGAACGGAACAGCCTGGTAATGGGAAGACAGCTGGGGCAGGGGCGTCCTCTGCCATTCGTGGGTAACCCTGGCCAGCTCCCCCGGCTCCTGGCACCGCCTCGTTTCTCACAAGGCACCCCCAGTAGTTCGAAGGGGGAAATGGCAGAGGTACAGGGTGCCTTTCCCTTACCTGTTCCAAGACAGACACTCTACCTCGGAGGACCCGACGTGAGGTCGCATGCCAGGGGGTGAAGGGGCATCTCTGCCCTGGGCATTCAAGCTTCAGGGAATTGGAGCCCTCAGGTGGGTGGGAAGAGGGGCTGGGCCAGGGAGGGGAGGTCTTTTGTCCTTCAGCGGATGTCACACAGTGTGAGGCTGTCTGGCAGAGTGGGAACGTGACCTCCAGGTCAGGGACCCAAGTTCTGTCCCCGCTATGGCCTTGGCTTCGGTTTCTTCCTGTGTCCCTCGAGGCAGTTGGAGTGCGTGGGCCCAACTGGAAGGTGGCAGGGGCGGGCGGGCCCAGGGCCAGGCAGCAGCGCACCAGGCAAGGCGCCCCTCCCTGGGAACCGTAGCACATCCCCGGGAGGAAGTCCTGCTTAACGGGCAGAGCTCAGGGGCCTTCAAGGGAGAGAAAGGTGACTCCGTGGTTCTCTGATGGCCGACCAAGGAGACTCTGCGGCAGCTGGGGCTCAGGGATGCCGTTTCCCTGGCATCAGTAGCCCCGGATTCAGAGCGCCAGCTTTGGCCACGTCTCCCTGGGCACCAGGAGTCATTATATTATATCCCCCGACCCTGGACCTCAGACGGCAGCTACTACTCCTAACGAGGTTCCTGAGAATCTGCTGTTTCTCAGAGTCACCGCCATAGACGCTTCTCCCCCCGGATCTGAGTGTGTGTCCGGCTGTAGAGCTATGGGTGCAGTTTCCAGGTCCTGCTTCCTTCTGGTCCCCTTGGAGACAAGCCATCGCCCAGCCGGACAGCACCGTCCTGGCCAGGTTTGGTCGGCGCCTGCCATGGCAGAGGCGGCCCCAGGGTGCAGAGTGGGGGTGAAGGAGCCATTTGCAGATGGGCTGCCCGGGATGGAGCCACAGCTTCTGGGCAAACTCGGCTCCAGTCCTCCAGAGTCCCCAGTGATATCTGTAGCTCAGGTGGCCTGAACAAATGCACATCCGAGCCCCGTGCCGTCTGGGCCGCAGGCTCTGCATGTTTGGTGCATGGCAAGGTGCGGAGACAGCGCAGGGGCTCAGGGTCTGGGTCTGGCTGTCCCATCAGGGACCGTGGCAAGGCCTCTAACCTGTGCCGCACCTGCATTCTGTATTAAAAAGGCCACAGGGCTGAAATAACACCTGTCCCGTGTTGAGACGTTTAACATACATGACATGCCTTATGTCACTCCATAACCGTCTGTCACTTGTGGCCACTATTAGGAAGGAAGTGGTGGTTCTGGCTTGCAGGAAATCCCTGTGGCAGTAGAAGGCAGGAGCCCGGCTGGGCTCACGGGTTCAAACGCATCTCAGTACTTCTTGGAGTCGATCATCAGGGAGATGGCAGGGTTTCCATCAGTGACCTGTCCCTTTGTTTTCATTCACTCAGAAGCCGCATGCTTCTGTCCACGGGTTTGTGGCCTGAAGAATGATGGTCACCAGACAGGGGCCAGACTGTCCCCCACTCCCGTGCCCTGCCAGCTGTCTCCTCAGCTTCAGAGCCTCCAGCAGGGGGTCACACCTGCCTCCAGGCCCCCCCGCCCAAGCTGCATCCAGCCACGTTCTGGAGTGTCTCCATGTGGACAGGAGGTGCAGCCTCTTTTCTGGAACACAAACCCAGACCTCACTGTGAGTCAGCTGCCTGCCGAGTCCCCTCCGAGGGCCTCCTAGCAAATTCTGAAAGTGCTTTAACCAGAGCCAGACACCCCCAACCCTGATAACATGGTTCAAAATGCACCTGACTCCCTCAGCCCCTTAGCGTCCAGTTCCACGTACAAGCTGAATTCCACA
>RJWJ010035179.1:0-16817 GCA_004363605.1 Indri indri
CCCCCGTTGTCCACAGGCCTCAGATTTGACTTTCAAAGGGAAACACCTCTCCTGATAAGATGGGTCCTGCTCCCTTAAAGACGCTTTGTTTCAGTGTCTTGTTGTCAGGAGGGCGAGGCTGAGCCAGGTCTCTGGGGCAGATGGCTGAGCCAGAGGGTGGCATGCAAGGGGCTGTGCCCACGGTGCCTTCAGCAGGGCCCACCCAGCCTGCTGGTGCTGGGCACTCTATTCAATTTGATCTTAGGGACCCTCTGGAGGAGCGGAGCAGGCATTGTCATCTCCACTTTCCACGCTGCAACGAGGAGACTGACGGTTGTGTAGCTTGTGCGCAGTCCCCCGGGCTTCCCAGGGACAGCTGGAGTCAGACTTGAATCAGCTCTCAGGACTCCGTGTCCAGCACTGTTTTCCCCACGAACTGTCTAGGATGGGCCTTAACACAACTGAGTTCTCTCCTCTCCACGCCTCCCGTCCTACTCGGATTTGTCCCCTGTCATCCCAACTGCTGCCAGTTATTGGGGAAATGAATTTACTTTGTCCAGGGAGGAAGATCTGGGTCTTTGTATGAATAGTGAGAGAAAAAAAAGTTTGCCCTAATAATTTCAGCTAGTTCCCACAACACCTCCCCTCTCCTCAACACCGTTCCTCAGGCCTTTGCATTAAGACCCAAAGAAATGAATCTCTAATGGTGAAATCTCCAGTCTTGGCATAGGGGGTGGGCCTTGACTCACGCTGCAGACGTGACTCTGCAGACCACTTTTCCACCTCCTTACACAGCTGCCAGCCCAGCATGACATTCCTGTGCTGAGAAAGGCGAGGATCTCCAAGCATGTTTTCACCTTGACCTGCACCTCCCGCTCACGTGCCCACTGCACCCCGTGGGGCCGTGTTTGGGACACGTATTGTAACCATAAAAATGATTTTTCTTCTCGCTCCCCATATAGAGGCCCTGCTTTTCCCCGCTGGGCAAAACGAATCATTTTCCGCAATAAGCAGCAGCAGTTGGGGCTTCGGGGACAGGAAGGGACAACCTGGGTTTACGGACAGCTGCAGTAAGAATCCACCCCCCGTCACCTGCTTGCCAGTTCCACGCTGCATCCTCCGGTAGGCCCCTTGGGTTCTGGGCCGACTTTGGGTTGGGAGCCTAAGGCCAGCCTGGAACCACAGAGGAGGCCCTGGGCAGCAGAGGCCCAGGGAAGGTGGGGTTACTATTTACACCTTCCTGGGCTCCGGCTGCATGTTCTTGGGGGCTGATTTAGAGGGCCTGTTATTCCCATTCTTCATGGTTTTTGAATAATGCATTTTGCCTCAGCCCTTTAAAAAAAAGCCTGTGCTTAATAATGCTAGAATAATGACCTCATGTCACATTTCAGCCCCTGGGGCTCTTAATCCACTGCTGCATTCAAATATTGGGAAATGTGTTACTTATGACATTGGGTTAGCAGGAAAACTAACATCCTAGCGAGGAAGAAGGAGAATAAATTTTGCAGTCTGCCCTGTAGCCTGGGACAGGCCGGAGCGGGCACATCCTCGCTCCTAACATAGCGGCAGCTGCTCCCTGTCGAACACCTGCTGGGCACCAAGCGCTTACAAGGGTGCTTACTGACGCCCGAATCACACCACAGAGGCAGTTACGACGGGGATTATAAAAGTGCCCACCCGGAGGGATGTTGTGAAAATGAAACAGAACATACAATGCCCACAAGGGGCTTGGGATAGACTAAGTGCTCCATAACTGGGAGTTCAAATCAACAGCGTATCTCCATGGCACAGGGGAGGAAAGTGAGACCTACAGAGGCTTCAGGACTCAAAGCCAGGGGAGCAGACTCCAGAGCCCAACGCCACACGCCCAGTGGGAACAGTTGTGTGTTGTGGGGCTGGGGCATCGGCCTGGGCTCCCCGTCTGAGCTCCTGGGGGCCATTTGCAAGTCATGGCCTTTCTCATCAGAGCCCTATGTCCTTCTCTGACCCCAGTGCCCTCCAGTCTGGGCCGGGGTCTGGGCAGGTGCCAGACTCCCCAGCCATGTGACCTCCTTCCCTCTGCCAGCTCAGCCTCCTTAGCTCCTTGGCTGCCCTGACCATTGCCCCCTCCCCTGTGGGGTGTGTTCTTTGGGTAATAATTACATGAAATGGCTCACCCACCCCTGTATCTGCTAGCAACCCCCTAGTCCCAGCGGGTGAAGCTCAGGTTAATGATTGCCAGGAAAGCTTCTCGTGAATGCAAATCCTCCGAGGGAGGTGCAGCAAGTTCCCCTGGATGGTCACGCGGTCACTCGGAAAAGCACCCTGGGTGCTGTGTGGTGGCCCGCCCCCTGCGCCCACCCCCGCTGTGCTCCCACCTCTTGGGTCTGGACTCAGCACCAGCTGCCTCCCTGCTCTGGGCCTTGCTCTCCAGGGACAAGTCCTGGCCCTCTTTGGGAGCCCCTCAAGCGCCGCCTCCTCCAGGAGCCTTCCCTGCTGCCCCGCTCTGGGCACCCTCTCTGAACTCCTCTGAGCTACTGGGCAGGTGTTTTCTGGGCACTCTCCAGCGCGTCAGGTGCTGCTCGTGTTCCGAGCACTCAGGAATGAGCAGGGCAGGGGCCCTGCCACCCGGGAGGGGCGAGAGGATGCGACACCCACACAGCCTGAGGTGCCGCGGGGCTGGGAGGCAAGGGGCACTGGAGGCTGATGGGGCAGGCGGGGTAGGGCTGAGACCCAGGATGAGGTGGAACATTCCAGGCAGGTAGCAGAGGGGGAGCCACGTGTAGGAAGGACAAATCGGGATTTGGTGTCAGATAACGTGACTGAGCTGCGGACGTGTTGCGTTAGCGGCACCTGCGAAATGCCAGGTGGATGTGCCCGGGAGGTGGGGGCCCCTCAGGGAAGTCTCCCTCCCCGATTGCTTGCCCAGCAGGTCTCCTGGCTACACCTGCATCCTTAGAAAGAGGGAATTCTCGTTGAGGGCAGCCATGATTCCTGACCCCCTGCCCAACGAGGACCCCAGCACTGAGCGTGTGCTCACCAAGGAGGTGTAGAATTGGATTTAAACTCACCTTCAGCACCCACCATCCATTCTCCTCCCACCCCTGCTTTTCGTCTTGTCCTGCTAGTCCCGCCGTCCTTGTCCGAAGGGGAGATGGCCTAAGACCCCTGTGGTGCCTGAAACTGGAGACAGTGCCAGCCCTGTGTACACTGTGTGTTTTCCTGTGCAGACAGACCTACCATGACATTTAACGTGTAAATTAGGCATGGCGAAAGTTAATAGCAATGGCTAATAATCAAACAGAACAATTATAACAATATACTGTAATAAAAGTGAAGTGAATGTGATCTCTCTTTCTCAAAATATCTTACCGTACTGTACATACCTATTTCTGGAGTGCAGTTGGCCGAGGGTGACCGAAACCTGGGAAGGGGAAACCTCTCTGAGGGGCGACTATTGCGCCGGTCCCCAGATCCTCGTACTTCTGGTCACTTTTGGTCGTGTGTTGTCTCCCAGGTGGGTTCCAGGCCTGGTGAAATGAACAGGCACAGAAGCTCAGGGCGGTTGTTCCCCACCTGGGCCACGTAAGGGACTCGAGACTGGAGCGTGATGTCCGGGTGACTCCCAGACTGCACCCTGGGGGCTCTGAGATAGGCCCACCCAGGCCATTCTGGTTTGCAGCACAGTTGGGTTTGGTACTTATTGCCGGAGAGGTGTTCCAGGCCCCTGTCTGCACTCCAGCTTGAACTCCCCAGCCCCCCAGGGTTAGACCCCCAGGCTCCAGCTGGACATTTTCGAGGTGGGGTGCTCCGTGCCCATGGAGCGGCCTGTCCTCGTGTGTGTGTGTGTGTGGGGGGGTGTGGATAGTGCCTCTGTGGCTTCCTGGCCCCCTCCAGGTTCCCAGCCTGCTGCCCCAGACACGGGAAGGCTCTTGCCCTTACCTTGAGTATTCTCTGGGTCTTCCTCCTTCCCTTCCTCTGTGGTCTGGCCTGGCTCCCACGGGCTGCCGGCTTTATCTCAGACTTCCAAGTTTCGGATCAGATCAGAAGCTGAGAGATAGGATCGTGCCTGCCCAGCAGCCTGCGCCTTCCCTGTTGGGGAGAGGGGAACGTCAGCAGTCAGGGCCTGTGGTCGCCTTCCATCAGCCTGGCAGGGACTTCACCCTTTCTGCACCTTGGGAGAGGAGGCTGCCTGCTGCACCCACCCCAGAGGCCAACTATCTAGGTAGCAGAGAGGCAAAAAGAGCCTGGGCTGGCGTTGGCATTCGGCGCCCTGGTCCTAGCTCTGCAGGGCTCAGTGTTGGACCAGCCCTGGGTGGCCTCAGCTTCTCATACCTTGGACCAGAATCTCAGTGGTCTCAACTCCGACAGCACTTTACAGTCACCTGGGCCCATCTCCCCTCACCTGACCCTCGGGGAGCCTGATTTAAGTGAGCCGTGGTGGGTCAAGGAGTTAATATCTTTTAAAACTCCCAGGGTGGTTCTGACCTGCATCCAGAGCTGAGGTGCCGGCACCCACCCTTCCGGTGGTGATGATGCTTGGAAAACGTTATTACATACTGGAATAAGGTAACCAGGGCTGTTACCGTGCATATCACATAATGCTGAAGTCGGTATTTGTGTTTTACAAAAAGGTGTTTTTAAAAAAGGTAGCACCATAAACCCAAATATTTAATAATTTTAAATGCAAAAATGTTTTAGAATACCAAAGAAATGTAGATTTATAAAAATACTCTTTGAACCCTTTTAAAGCAGAATCTTAAAATCAGAGGATGTTGGCAGAATCATTATGTCACAAATATGTTTTTTTTTTTCTGTAATATTTTTCAGAAAAAGCTTTTCCTGACTCTACCCTAGTTGAGGAATGGTAAGAAGATAATATTTGTGTGATATCTTCAGATATTTTCCGCTGACAAGGCCTTTTGACTTTTTTTTCTCAGGACTGCAGTCTTGTATTTATAAGGAGCCGTCGTTTTTGTTTCTAAAGTGTTTCCGGTTTGCCTTTAAGTTCTTCAGTTTTATCTTGTTCCGGTGGAGATTCTGATGCATGCTTCCTGTATCAGTTTCGAAACTGTCATGTTGATATTCCACACGTTAGGAAAGTCTGCGAGTAAAGTAATAGTTATTCTTGCAACAGAGTTTCGTTTTGTCTACTCTGGCGCAATGTCTCAGTAGGACTCTAGAGGTATTCACATTTGAGGGGTCTGGTTTTTTGTATTTTTTTTTTTTTTTTTGCATTATTATTGTCTCCTTTTCAGAGCATGTGCAGACATTGAGAGATTAGTGTAACTAACTTCCCTGTCTGGCTTCCACAATTATCAACTCATGGCTAATCTTATCTCATGTGTACCCTTACCTAGTTCCTTCATCCCAGCCAGATTCTGTTGAAGCCAATCCAAGACATCATATTCCTTCAGGATGCACCTCTGAAAACAAAGGGCCCTGTACAACACATAACCACAGTACTATTGTTGCACCGTAACAATTGATAATTCCTCATTATCAAAATATCCAATGTTCAAAATTTTCCAATTTTAAACATTGGTAATTTCCCAATTGTCTCATACTTTTTTTTTCTTACAATTGGTTTATTCGAAGTTTCACATTTTCAAAATTCTGAAATAAAAATTTTGGACCAAAGTATATGATTTTGGTACTGAAGTAGAGTATTTATGAGTCCAGCATGGCAACCACTGGGTGGAAGGCGCTAGGCAGTGGGGCCAGACCCTGCCCCTAGGGTCCCGAGCGCAGTGAGCAGCAGAAGTCATTCGGGGGCTCAGCAGACATTTACTCCTTGAACAGTAATAGTAACATTGAACAGTGTCATGGGCACAGCAACGAACAGGACAGACTCATAAGTCTGTTTTGACCTGAGGGAAACACAGACGCTGGCGTCTGTGAAGTTTGCATATGGACATCTTCCTTTGCAGTGGAACCCAGAAGACAGTGGAAGCTAATTTTGCCCTAGAAAGCATTATGGAGCCAGAGATGTTTGAGTTTAGTTGAGTCTGATGTTTGAAGAATGGGTAGAATTTCATCAAGAAAAGAAGGTGGAGGGAGAAGTGTCGCATCCCATGCCAACAGCAAGCCGGTGTGTCAGGCCCGAGGTGAGGGGTGGGGTGGGCATGTGGCAAGGCTGGTGGGAGGTGAGGCCGGGGCCGCTGCACTGTGGAGGGCTTGAGGTTATGCTAAGGAATGGGGTCTTCCAGCACTTACCGGAGGGGACTGCACGATTTTCTTATGTGAGCGTAAAGCGTGGGCCCTGAGACAGAAGAACTGAAGCTTGCAGGGAGAATAAGTTACTTGGATTTCCAAGGCCTTGCTCTAGTAGACCAGGGGTCCCACAGGGGCGGGCCTGTGTCTCCCTCGATCACCAGGAGTCTCCAGGGAGAACACAGCGGCTGGCACACAGTAAGTGCTCAATTCGGGTCTACTGACAGATGGCCTCTCCAGTGTGGGCGCTTCCGCCCACCCTCCCCTTCACCTGTGGCGGCGACCAAGGGGCCCTCCTCCTTAGGCCTTCAGCTCAGGGAAATGGAGCAGCTTTTCCAATGCATGCGCTGTCAGGCTTTAGGACTTGGTCCGCAGCTGCCCTGAATGGGGTCTCAGGAGGCCAGTGTTGCCCGGGGCCAGCAGGCAGGATGGGGGCACATGGAGGAAGCCTCAGCCGTGGCCTTCTCCGGTGGCGTATGAGAAAATGCCAACATTCGCAACCCCCGGGTTGGCTGATACAGTTAAATCCTCGAAGACTGGCCAAGAGTTGGCAGACTCACTCATTTGTTTCCTTTCAATAGTATTGTTGCTTTAGTAAAAAAGAATAATACACACGCTCACCGTGGCCACCTCTAGCGTTACAGAAGAGTGGGAAGGAGAGTGAAGCAGGTGCCTAGATTGGCTGATCTCCCCCTACCGTCTAGAGAGAACCGCAGCCAACAGCCTTCCAGACATTTTTCTGCCCATAAATACAAGCAGTAAAACGTAACACAGTTTTGTATAGACAGTATTACAAGATTTATGCTGTTCCGTAACCTGCTTTTTTCATTTAACAACTTGTCGTGACACCGTTTCCTGTCAGTTACCGCAGATCTGTAACATTTTTAATAGCCACACAATGCAGCTTTGCATGGATGTACTGTAACTTACCCAGCCTGCTTGCTATTGCCAGAAATGTGGGTTGTTTCCAATTTTTCTCTGCAGTGTGCTAGAAAATATCATTCAGCTTTCTCAGCTGTGTAATAATCGCCTAGCTGTAAATATTTAGAATAGTTGGGATAGCTGGGGCCAAAAAAAAAAAAAAAAGTTCAGTTCATGCACAGAGTCCTAAAGTCACGCTGGGAGGTTGCCATGGCAACCCCCGGCCACCCTTGCGCAGCGAGTGCCCATTAGCCGTCCACCCTTGCGCAGGGAGTGCCCATTAGCCGTGGCTCTGTCGGGAGACGGGTCAGAGCTGAGGGGAGCGGTCTGTTTTCAGGCAATTTTATAAACCAGGGGCAGAGGGAACAGGAGAGAGCGTTAGCGCAGAACTGAGACGGTTTAAGGTGCAGTGGTGATAACAGCCATTTATTGCAGGCTTGTTATCTGGTAGATGCCATGGTTTTTCATGCTCACGAGAGCCGTTGATACTCATATTGTCCTCATTTAGGTGATTAGAGATTAGGTAATCTGCCCAAGGGCACACAGTGAATGATAGAGGCAGGATTTGAAACTGGCCGGCGTTCACTCCCCAGAATTCTCCTTACCGCCTGATGGGGGTCACCAGCCTCTCTCCTGTCACCGTCCCTGAGCCTCAGTCCTTTCTCCCCAGCCTCCTAGTGCTTTCATTCCCATCACGTTCGACGCAGGGCACATTGATTCTTCATCTGTCCGGTTTCCCCAGGCCACGCCCTGGCCACCTGCCACTCCATGCCCTGTACCACCTCCATGCTGAACTGTCGACACGTCCCTGAATTGTGTGCACACCCTCTTCCCACCTCCGTGCCTCTGCTCCTGCTGGGCTTCGGCTCTCCCCGTGGCTGCTGCACGCCTGTTTATTCTTCAACACTTACCCAACCTCTGTCTCTTCCAGAAGTCTTCCCTGACTCCCCAACATGACGGCCCTCCTCTGTGTTGTCCTAGAAGCATCTGGTTCTGACCACTACTGTACCATTAGATGTACCATGTGGCAATTGTTAGTGTGGCTCTATATTAGAATGTGAGCTCTTAAGGGATGGAAGCTTCGTGTCCACTTCTCCATCCCTACATCCTACCGCAGCCCTGGGCGGACGCAGGGTAGGTATCTAGTAAATGTATGCTGAGTGAATGAATCAATGATTGAGTATATTCCCGCCCACTCACCACTCCTGCTACCGGCCCAGGGCAAGGGAGGGGAACGCAGAGACTAGTTAACCCAGGCAGACCAGAGGAGCCACTCCCTGGTTCCCTGCTTCTCACCTGGCTGGTTCCCAAACACTGACCAGACATCTCCCAATCTCCGCCTTCCTTAAGCCTGGTCCACCCGCTCCTCCCACCATAGTCCCTACCATGGCTGTCTGCAGGGTTCTGGGTGAATCCTTTATCATCACTTCCATCCTAACTTTGTTTCGCCCCATCAGTCCCATGAACCTTACTTTTGCTCATCTCTTTTGCTCGTTTCCCTTGGGGAACCTCAGGTGCTCCCTGGGCTTTGAAAGTCACTTCTCTCTCTGCCTCCTAAATGTATCTGTGTCCTCAACTTCTCCAAGATGCAGTCATGTATTTTTAAACTGCAAGTCTGTGCAAAGCAAACCCAAGTTGTGTGAAAACTGCCCTGGTTTTCCTCACTTCCTTCATTGCTACCATCATTTCCCAGCCCCTGGGAAACGGTGGTCTGAGACGCTGCATGCTCCAAGACCCCGGCTGAATTTGCCTCATTTGCCTAAGTCTGTCTCCCTGTGCTCAGACACCTGACTTTTATCCCAAAGCTCCCGGCCAACCCTGGTGGGAGTGGGGGCCTTCAGCAAACCCGAGGGCACTTACCGGTCTGAAAGTGCTGCGTCTGCTGGGCTGTGGCTGGTTGTTGCCATGTGCAAATGCAGCCGGGGCTGTAGATCTTCACATTTGCTCAAAGAAACTGGGAGTCTAGGTTTTTATGTGTGGTCTCTTGATTTTTTAATGTTGGCCCATTTTTTTTGTTTGTTTTCTTAACAGACTTTATATATATATATATATATATTTTTTTTTGAGACAGAATCTCACTGTGTTGCCTGGGCTAGAGTGCCATGGCGTCAGCCTAGCTCACAGCAACCTCAAACTCCCGGGCTCAAACGATCCTTCTGCCTCAGCCTCCCGAGTAGCTGGGACTACAGGCATGCGCCACCATGCCCAGCTAATTTTTTCTATATATTTTTAGTTGTCCGATTAGTTTCTTTCTATTTTTAGTAGAGATGGGGTCTCGCTCTTGCTCAGGCTGGTTTCGAACTCCAGAGCTCAAACAATCCACCCACCTCGGCCTCCCAGAGTGCTGGGATTACAGGCGTGAGCCACCACGCCTGGCCCAGACTTTATATTTTAGAGTAGTTTTAGTTTGTAGAAAAATCGTGCAGAAGGTACAGAGAGTTTCCATTTGCTGCCTCCCACCTTCAGGCCGCCTAGTATTAACATCTCGAATTGTTGTATTATGTTTGCTAAAACTGATGAACCAATATGGACACATTAATATTAACTCATACATTAGGGTTCATTCTTTGTGTTGTGCATTCTGTGGGCTTTGACAAATGCATAATGTCGTGTATCCACCATTACAGTATCGTGCTGGTTATTTAAAAAACACTTTACATGCCAGAAGTCTCTGCTTTCCACGCTGTTTCCACCCACGTGCCCCTCCTCTCACTGTTTCTGCTCCACCCTGTATCCGGCTCTTCTCCTCTCTCTCTACTCCTTAGAGCTTCCTGTCCCCGGACATGGACAGTTCTCTCCTGCCTCATCTCCCTACCAGGCTCTAAGCTCCTGGAGGCACTTGGAGGTTTAAGTTAGAAGTCTAAGCTTCCTCTAGAGTGCTTCTGAGACCCACCATGGACTGAGTAAATGCCTGCACGTGTGTTGGGTCTGAGGCTTCGGGAGAAGATGCTTTGGGTGCAGTTGACAACGGGGAGAGAGCGTGTGGCAAGGGATGGAGGCCTGGGCACGTCTCGAGTGGCAGTGGCTGCAGGGAGGAGAGATGTGTCCCAGCAAGAACAGTCTTCGAGAGAGGAGAGTTGAGGACAAACAGCTTTAAGGGGGAGGGATGAATCCCAAGGAGGAGTGTGGGGAGGTCTCCAGGGCTAAAGGGAGGAGCTGACCCATAGAGTGCCCAAGTTGGGGGTCTCAGACTCACCCGGTCCAGAGCCCTCCTTCTACCCACGGAAACACTGAAGCCCAGCGAGGGGAGGGCAGTTTACACAATGCCCCAAGAGCGGGACTGCGACAGAACAAGACTCAGAACCTAGGGCTCTCTCGGCCTCTTGCAGCCTTCTCAGATGGAGACAGCCCTGCCCATCACCCCACCTTTTTGCTGCATGGCCTGTGCTTGGGGAGGGCCCAGTGTGGGGCCGAGGCCTGCTCCCCCAGCGGGGCAGAGAGAAGGCCTGGGTGTGGTTGGCAAGCCGTGCGTGCATACAGAGGACGGGGCTGTGGCCAGTGAGGCAGAAGCGGGAGGAGGAGGTGAGGGGAGGAGGGGTGGGGCTACACACTCCACCTTTCTCTCCCCCTGCCCCCAGCAGCAGCCTCCTTCGGGAAAGTGGGTTGGAAAAGGAAAATAAACTCACGACTCCTCCTCCCCAGTGGGGCTGCCCACCAGCCCCCCCCCGGGGCAAGCTGGCTCCCTCCCTCCTCTCCCGTGTGCTCCCCCAACCCTGCCCGCAAAGAGCCAGGCGAGGACACATACCTTCCACTCTGCTGGAGGGGCCTGAAGGGGCGCCTTGCTGTTCCCGTGACATGCCCCACACAGTCACACCTGTGTGCCTTTGCTGAAGCTGTGCCTCTGCCAGCCGTGCCCTCTCCCCTTCCCAAGGTGACAGATCCATTCCGATCTCTTACGCTCCGTTCACGCGTCATCTGCCCCAACCCTGCGCTGCTTCCCTCCACATGTGAAGGGCCCCCTGCCTGGAGGCTCCCGGCATTCCCATAGCATCTACCCCTCCGGCCCTCTGGGTTGTGTGTCTCCCCTGCTCTGCAGGGAGCTCCCCCACGGCTTGGGCTGTGGTTACACCCCTGTCCCCCGCCGTCGCAGAGTGCCTGGCACAGAGCCAGCTCGCTACACGGATGAGGGGATGAATGAATGGACACATGGATGAATGGGCAGCCTCTGAGTAGAACAGTCAACACATTTTTATTGAGTCTCTTCTCTTATAGTAAAAATGTGAATAGATCCAGATCCTGTCTTTCAGGAATCTAAATTGTGGCTACCAAAATGACCACACCTAGACGGATCAGAGAATGATAGAAAATCAAGCTAATAATAACGATGGCCTTTTATTGAGTTGCTTGCTGTGGGCCATGCTCCATGCAAAGAGCCTCATGTACATTATTTTATTCAATTCTCACGCAGCTGATGAGGTCGGGATAGAGACCAGGGCTGAGAAAGTCAAGCAACAGGTTCAAGGGCACCAGTTAGCGAGTGGTGTGTGACCCCGATGTCTGGTTTCAGCCACCTCACTGCAGCTGGGGTTCAGGAGGGAGGAGTACTGGGGACAAGTAGCTGGGGGCTGGGCCTGGGAGTGGCCAGCTGGAGGAGGTTTGAAGCTTGGGGACAAGCCTGGAGCCTGCCAGACTGGAGAGACTCTGAGGAGTTTCAGGGGGCGGGATTGGGGGCGGCCATTACCCCAGCCTGTGCTCACTCTGGGTGGCCCACAGTGACAGAGGCTGGCACCCCTCCTCAGGGCCTTGCCTGGTCCTTGTTGCCTTCCTCTTCGTCCTCCGCCCCCCAGCCCAGGAAAGAGCAGGGTCTGCAGGTGAGAACCAGGCCCATTGCCTCCAGGCTGGGCTGGTCGCCCTGGGTGTGGCAAGTCCACGCGGGGCAAGGCCAGCACGGGCTGCGGCGCCTCTTCTCCCTGGCACGCACCTGCTGAGGGAGGCCTCTCCCAGCCAGCCGGTCTCCAGGGCAGGGTGGCTGGGCAGGAGCAGGTTTCCGGTGAAACAACACTCACTCCCCTCATTCACTGACTGGTGACGTGACTGTTTCCCACCACTTGGAGCCAGGCCGACAACTCCTGCCCTGGATTGGCAATTCTGTCTGGGCACCGTGGTGACCCGGGGATGTGACTTTGCTCTTGTTCACCAGGCACTGCATGGGGCCGGTGGTTCTGCACCTTCCTTGGCTCACAGATGCCACTGAAAATTTGTTGAAAGCCATGGCCCCTGTCCCCAGTGACACATGCACACATACGTGGATATATGTGCACACACACACACACACGTAATTTAACCTCTAATTTGATGAATTTCCTGAGGACCGTCCATGGATTTCCATGGGCCTCAGGTTAAAAACCCCCATCCTAGGAGCTGTTGCAGGCCCATTCTCCTGAATGTGTTCTTCGTGGGAACAATAGCAGCACTAGTAGCAGTGGTGGCAAACGCCACTTGCATCGCTTTAGCATTTTGTACTCAGTGAAGTACATTCCCATGTATTGTCTCATTTTAGCTTCCATAGCCCTGGCCCGATAGTCAGTACTGTTCTTATTTCACAGATGACAAAAATGAAAGCCAGGTGGAATTGGCCCAGCCAAGTTCACACCTAGGAGGTGGCAGGGGGAGACTCGACCTCGAGACCCTGACTCCCAGGCCCCGTGTGCCTGCCTCCCGTTACAGCTGTTCAGAAGGTTCTCCACGCTCAGGCAGTCCAGGGAGCTTGTTGGCATATACCAAGGAATGTTAGGAGGGGCTTCTTGTCCAGCCGTTTGTGCGTCTGGATACCCGGCAGCCTCAGTGCCCCAAATTCCTTAGACATACCACAGCACTTGAGACTCTAGGTGAAGAAAATCCGTGGCTCTCCGTAATCAGTACAGGTGACTGTGACTTTTTCAAACTTTTTTGACTGTGGTCTTCAAGTAAGAAATACCTTCTGTCATAACCCTCCACCCACATGCAGTCATATGTAACATACTTATACAAATACATAGGCAATATTTACCTTTACTCTATGCATTACACTGTTTTATTATTTTCTACACTATTCTGTTTTTAAATGCTAGTCATGATTCACTAAATTGATTTCGTGATCTATTGATAGGTTATGTTATGACCTGCAGTTTGGAAGCATCACATAAACAGACATAATAATCCTGGTTTTAATGAATAGTGAGCTACCTGGAAGTTGACTGTAATCTTGCTGAGGTGGGCCTTTGACCCTGGCTGCAGCAGCTAGAGTTCAGGTTCGTGTCATTCGGCTAAGGCATGATCTCAGCTGCCACCCAGCTTGCTGTCCTGTGAGTTTCTTTTCTCCCTGTGGTGGATTCAGGCACTGGCACCGTCAGGGCGGGGCTGCTGGTCTTTCAATCCCTGTTATATCTCTATGTCCATCGTCCCACTTTGATCTTACCTTTGCCAGGCCTTCACCCTTCACCTTAGACAAGTCACTTCCTATCTGATGTTCTCATCTATAAAATACAAAGAACGGTAGGTTCAACTAGGCTGTGCTTCTCAAAGTAGGAGGATTTTTGGCTGCTCACAGTGGCTCACACCTGTAATCCCAGCAAGTCAGGAGGCTGAGGCAGGAGGATCACTTGAGCCGAAGAGTTAGAGGCTGCAGTGAGCTGTGGTCATGCCACTGCACTCCAGCCTTGGTGACAGAGCAAGACCCCATCTCTTTAAAAAAAAAATAGGAGGGTTTTTGCAGCAAGAGGATATATATGACATGTATTTTTTCTGGAAGATTTGGAGAAAATAAATTTTTGTATTAAAACAACCATGGCTAAGTTATGGAGCAGACAAAATATGCATGCTTTCTTTAGATACATTTTTTATTGTGGTAAGATATACATAACATAAAATCATCAGTCTAACCATTTTTAAGTGTACAATTCAGTAGCATTAAGTACGCTCACACTGTTGGGCAGCTATCACTGCCATCCATCTCCACAGCTTTTTCATCTTCAAAATCTCTGTGCCTATTTAACACTAACTCCTCATTCCTCCCAGCCCCGGTCCCTTAGCCTCTGTTGCACTTTCCGTCTTCACAGATTTGCCTACTCCAGGCCCCTCATCTAAGTGCCGTCTCACAATGTTTGTCTTTTTGTCCAGCTCGGTTCACTGAGCCTAATGTCGTCAAGGCTCACCCACGTTGTAGCATGTGTCGGAATTTCCTGTTTAAGGCTGAACGATATCCTGTTGATGCATGGACCACATTTTGTTTATGTGTTCATCTGGCGATGGATGTCTGGGCTTCCACTTTTTGGCTATTGTGAATAATGCTATTATGAAATTGGTTTACAAATAACTGAGCCCCTCTTTCAGTGCCTTTGGTATATGAGGGCTGTCCAGAAAGTATCCAGCCATGTAATCTGAAAAATTGTATTAACAATGGCTGGATACTTTCTGGACAGCCAGAAGTGCAAGTGCTGGATCATTTGATAATTCTACATTTAATTTTTGAGAACCTGCCATATTGTTTTCCACAGCAGTTGTACCATTTTGCAGTCCTGCCAGATATGCATCAAGGTTTCAATTTCTCCACATCCTTGCCAGCACTTATCTTCTGTTGGTTTTGTTTGTTTCTTTTGTTTTTTTGTGCATAGCCATCCTAATGAGTGTGAAGTGGTATCTCATTGTACTTTTGAATTGTACTTCCTTAGTGACTGGTGATGCTGAGCGTCTTTTCATGTGCTTATTGGCTGTTTGTATATTTTGGGGGAAATGTCTATTCAAGTCTTTTGCCCATGTTTGAATTGGGTTGTTTGGAGGGTTTTTTTGTAAACTTGCAGGAGTTCTTTATATATTCTGTGTATTAATATCTTATCAGACATATAATTTGTGAATCTCCCATTCTGTGGGCTGTCTTTTCACTGTCTTGAGAGTGTCCTTTGATGCATAAAGGTTTTCAATTTTGATCACATGTACTTTTAAGGGAAAACAGGAGTCTGAAGGCAGCTTGGGACTCCACTCCTAGGCTCTGTGTCCCTCCCCGCTCCCCCAGGGTGCACATTCAGTCCTCTGTGGTGGTGAGGACTGCCAGGGCCCTCCTGGCACAGCCTCGGTCACCTTCTGGGCTCTGTGCCATTTTCTGTCAACATGAAGGAGATTAGTTGGAGCCCCAAAGGAGGGAGAGGGTCGGAAGTGTGACTCAGCCCCGAGCCTGCCTGAGTGAAGGACCGCCCCTTCGGCTCGCACTCCCCCTGTGCCTACCCAGCCTCTTCCCACCACACCCAGGTGGCTGGGGCCTTACTGGGACCAGTCAGTGTTCATACCAGTCTGAGGCTGGGCAGAAAGGTGATGCTGGCTTCCCTCTCAGACATCTCCCCACTGCCTTCTCATAGAACCAGAAATCTCTCTGATGACATCGCGTCTTTGGGTGACATGTATGACCTTTTGTCTGAAATGCCTTCTACAAAATCCAGACATCCAGCGGTGATTTGGACTGGGTGACCTCTCAGGAGCTTGCCGATCTTACCTTTCTATTATTCTAAAAGCAAGCAAGAGGCTGGGCACGGTGGCTCCCACTGTAATCCTAGCACTTTGAGAGGCCAAATCAGGAGGCTTTGAGGCCAGGAATTCGAGACCGGCCTGGGCAACATAGTGAGACCCCAACTCTACAAAAAATAAAAAAGAATTAGCTGGGCATGATGGCGCACCTGTAGACCCAGCTACTTGGGAGGTTGAGGCAGGAGGACCACTTGAGCCCAGGAATTTGAGGTTGCAGTGAGCTACGATGACTCCACTGCACTCTAGCCTGGGCCACAGAGCAAGACCTTGTCTCAAAAATAAATAAATAAATAAATAAATAAATAAATAAATAAATAAAAATAAAAACAAGCATGGAAGAAATGTAGTACCGAACAGTGTTCTTTGCCTTCGTTCCAGGTTTCCTGACTTTGAGGTGAGTATTTTGTTTTCCATCATATTTTTCAAAAAAGAAATGATATTCCAGCTGGATCTAGTGGCATTATAGTTGGGTCTATACAGAGTTTTTCATATTCGTATTCTGTTCCTTTATTTAGAACAATGGGCTGTTCTGGGAAGACAGGGTAACCTGGTACTTTCCCAATCAATACGTGCTTGGGATTCTTCCAGAAGGTACCTGACACAATCAGTTGGGGGAGAGAGAGAGAGATGGAGAGAGATTTGCGGGGGCCGGGGCTGGGGGAGGCAAAGAATGTAACACAGATTGAGATTTATTCTCAATCTTCCGGCAAATACTGGTTTTGTTGTAAAGGAGGCTTTAAAGATCCCTTTAAAGAACAGAGCAGCAAGTTATGGAGAGAGTAACCACTGCAAACTAACCTATGCCAGTCATTCATTCACATTCAATTTCGACGTGTACTTTTTTACTTCTTTTTTTTTTTTTTAAAGGCAATTCAACAATAAAACCACCATCAAGAGGTTTCAAGCTAAGACTCTTAGATTCAAGACCGAGTAAAATTAATAAGAGGTGAAATTTGCCCTTGGCTATATCTTTCATCTTGGGAGAGGGGTTCATCCATACAGTTCCCTCCCCCAGTGAACTGTAGCTACACTCTGTGTGTCCTAGGCGGTACATATCTTTTGTAACAAGCAGGCACAGAAACAGTATAACGACCTAGCAGCCCCAGCAAGCCACCCTTTTAGGGACTGTTATGTGCACCTTGCTTGAACAGTTCACACGGCTGATGGGACAGTTGTCTAGTGGCACACTTCGGCCGAACTTCTAGTTGGATTCAGGCCACCAAATCCTC
>RJWJ010035180.1:0-16782 GCA_004363605.1 Indri indri
CAAAGATTTTATGGGCCAGACCTAGACGTAAAGAATGATTATTTTTCCCTGACATTTCTTGGGACAAAGCTAATCACACTAAAGTATCAAATGTAGTCTTCCTATGTTCAGGGGGTAGATAAAATGTTTCTGTCACAGTTAGAAATTTGGGAGGGAGAAAGGATGGTTAGTGTCAATATTTAGGGAAGATATATGAGGATATACTTCTTGTAAAATAAGTCCAGAGTATGAGAATACTTGTGACAAATGTAAATACTTATAAAAAGGAATATACTGCTCATATCATTCTTTATACTCAGGTTGATAAGATTATTTATCCTATGTATGCCAGTGAATTTATTTACTCAAATAACCCAGTGCTTTCTGACTGAGATCATGAACCAAAAAAAGAGACCGTGAAAGGATTCAACAACAGGCAAAATTGACCAAACCACAATTCTACTGATGTCCCATTGTCTAGCTACAACAGCTAATCTTTCAATGTGGTACCATATTCCAGGGAAATTAACCAATTGCTTGAATGCTGGTTATACTGGCAACTTTTCATTATGGAAACATCTGAATATTTGCCACTAGAACAGACATTTAGGCTTGATTTGCATTTTCTTTATCTGTAAATATGCTTACAGCATCAGATCTACCATTCTTGGACTTTCTGAATACTTTTGTTCACCATATTATTTCCCACACAAAATTACTTCTGTGCAAACTATTTTCCAATTAAATTTGAAGATAATCAATTGAAATTCACAGCTTTTTTATTCCTTTAACCACAGAAACCACTGATCATTTAGAACTGTAATGATCTATTTAGGCTTATTACAGTAGCAGCCCAGAGAGAACATCTTGAAAATCTGAGGTGCAAAATATTCTCTGAAACAATGACCAATACACATTGCTTTCTCTACCATAGTCAACATATATTTTGAATTCCAAGAAACAAAGTGAAAATAGAAGTGGCTCTTTTTCCTAAAATGCTTTACTTACTCCCAATATTTCTGACAACCATCTCTGTCAGTCTGGGTTCTTGTTTTTGGAGCTTTAAGAATCTAAGAGTGGAATGTTTTTATCATGAGACACTAAAAGGATTGGAATTTGTGACTATTACCTAATTAGCTTTATTTCCTCGTAGCACAGCCAAAAGTATTAATAGAAAGAAATGATGCTGGACTGAATGATGGGGTTTGGCTACCAAGGTCAAAGAGAATTGCCACCATCAAAATCATGTAAAACAAAAACATAGATGGAACACAAGGAAAATGCTGGGAATATTTTAGAGCCCTCATTATTCTCCAACAATTCTGATGATTCTGGGTATTCTGCTTTTGTCATATTTTAAGATTAATTAGTTTTTTACTCTTAATGTTTTATTTTTAATTATTATGGCTAAATAATAGTTATATATTGTTATAGGGTACCTGTGAAGATCGTATCTCTAATGTGTCAATGTAGTGCAAGATTTGTTAAAGTAGATACCAAATGCGCAAGCATAGAGGAAAAAGTAGATCATTTTAACTGTTATGATTAAAAACATATTTCAGACAAAAAATGTTCATAAACAATTGAAAGGCAACTACTTGCCTTTTACAAAGCGTACATTGATCCATATGGTCTTATAAATACATTGTAAGCATCTTGATGTAAGGAATTATCTATTTGATTATGTGAAATAAATATTGATTAATTTAATAATTTTTAACAACTTGAATATTACCAAAAAAAGATTTGTAAAAAATTGTATTCATTAGAAAATAATATATATGAAAATATTAACTTCTATATTTATTTCAAAATAGAAATTTAAATTACCCAACAATTGAAACAAAGTACATCATGACCCATTGTTGCAGCTAATGGAATGGCATTCTCTAGTGAATTATGTATAACTGTATCATATTGAGAGTGGAATTAAATGTCATCACAAGATGAACAGTAGATTCGTTTATGTTTATATATCAGTTTGGAAATATTTTTTACAAATTTATTTTATAATTTTTATACAATTAAAAAATAAAAATAAAAACAGTAACAATGAAGCCCTGAACATGTAAAAAAAAAAAAAAGGCATTCAAGATGCATCTTGGTTAAATAGTCTCCAGATGGCAATCTAGCACTACCTCAGCCCAAAACACCCGTTAGGGACACTGGGTGTCTACTAAGTGTTTAATCTCTGGCAAAGAGACCACTTATATTTACCTTTCTCTTTGTGGAAACTTAGCTAATGTAAATTTATTTTATTCAGTTGGCCGTTCATGGCTTTCATAAAACACACAAGAAATAGTCCTATAACATTTAGTCACCTTTGAAAGCAAATATTCATAGGTCCATCTTTACTTAGACTTATATATTTTTAAAAGGGTACATATTTTAAAACTTAATATTTTGTTTATTAATATTACATTTTGACCAACATGAACAATCAAAGACTAATAGATGTTCTTTCCCCTCTCGAAATGGTAATACTTCCATTGGACCCTTATTCAGATAAAATCAATGACTTACATCTCTAAAATAGTTCCTTTTCCATAAAATTTCAATGAAACCTAGCTTTTAGTTTATTGTTAACAATGTATAAGAAAGAAATCTTATCCCAATATAATACTTCAGAAATTAAAATTATGAACCTTCACAAGTACTCCATTTTGTCTGTTATTCACTTGAACTGCATTTAAATATTCATTTTTTCCCTATATTCTTTACTTACCTATTATATTAGTCAGCTCAGGTTTGTATAACAAATACCATAGACTGAGTGGCTTAAACAACAAATTTATTTTCTCACAATTCTGGAGGCTGGGAAAAATAAACTCAAGGTGCTTACTGATTCTGTGCATGGTAACGGCTGTCTTCCTGGCTTGCAGACTAGCACCTTCTTCCTGTGTCTTCACATGGCAGAGAGAAAGAGATCTCTCTCTCTCTTCCTCTTCTTTTAGGCTATCAATCCTAGGGAATTAAGGCCCCAGCTTTATGACCTCATTTAACATTAATTACCTCCTAAAAGCCCTATCTCCAAACACAGTCACATTGTGTGTTAGGGGTCCAACATATGAAATTTGGAAAGACACAATTCAGTCCACAGCATCTATTAAAAACAAATTAAATGACTTTAATATCATAATAGAGCCAATTTCCTTTCTGGCAATATTTGCATAAACAAGAATCTGGTAATGCATTTGCTACTAATTTGGTAGATTCTCTGTTAAGTTCTCTGTCAATTCCTACTATAAAAATAAGGAAATCCTGATTCTTATTATAACGGTAATTTACAATGAAATAGAATAAGCAACATATACTGTATTGGAGAAAGAACAATAAGTAGAACTCACAAAAGAAAACTAATGAAGATATAAAGAAAAGAAGAAATCAATGGATATAAATATAATCACTGGCTTCTTTGAATCATTTTTATTTTCAAAACCAACAGAGAATGGTTCTAGCAATTGAACAGAAAAGGATCAGAAGAAAAAGAAAATTAGTTGGGAGAAGTACTTAGAAAACAAGACTGTGAATGGGAATTCACTGTTAGCATCAAATAAGATTAGAGTGGAAGTGAAAAATAAAAATCAGTATGTTAACTTGATAGCTCAACTAAATGCAAGGTGAGAATTCAGAAAATAATCATTTAAAATCCAATTGAGTACATTATAAATATTATAGTGTGGTAAATTAAATCAAATAATTGCATCCATTATTTCAGGGAGTCTCATCCATTATTTTCATACCATATCATAGACTACAAAAAAGGAAAGTATACAAAATGAGCCATAGTTATTATTTTTAAAATGCCATTTGTTATTGTGAGGGCTGTCCATTTTTTCATAAAGGAATTAGTAAACTTCAAGCAAGAATAATACATTATGAAAGAATAAAATAGACTAGAATCTTAAAATGTCCTGCTTCTACCAGGGGTGAAAAAAATAAAAAGTTAAATCTAAGAAGTTAATTGGATGCCATAAATAGTAAGCCAGTATAAAAACAAACAAAAACTTTTATTATATTATAAGCTAAAGAATTTTTAAGAATATATAATGAAAAGTAAAATTCCATAACAAGAACAGTAAAATTGATATATTTTAATTATAAAATAAACTCCAATATTACACTAGAATTACATGTTATACTACTTTATAAAGTTGCTTCATATATCCATGTATTTATATTTTTGACATATTAAAGAGTAGCTAGAGGATAAAATTATTGAATATTGAAATACATTTAATCATTTCAGTATCACTATCCTATTCATCATTACTTGGGCTATTTAATTATTCATTACATTTTTGTTCTCATTTATAATAGGTAAGTAAAAGTCTGATATATTCTTCAGATTTTTCAATAGTCTGCTTTTTTTTTTGTCCTGAAAGAGAGATGAAATCATATAAAAGTATTTTGAAATTTGATCTAGGAAATAGGTAGAAAATGATCTTATTATCTAGGGCAAAAACCTCTTATTATTAGAGGGATAACTCATGTAAAATATGGAGAGGGCTCTTTCCTCTCTAACTTAAGAAAGGATGATTTTTAAGTGGCCCCATCATCGTTAATAAAGTGGCATATATAGCATAAATAAAGAAAGCAATTATAAAGGGGATTTCTGTTACCATTGTATCAGTTAAGCAGGAACCAGAGGTGCACTCAACAAAGGAAAATTAGAGAAAAATTTAATAAAAGAACTATTGTACTGAGGTGTAGATACAGTACAGGCAAACTGCTTGGGATAGTTCCATACCGCTGTGCTTATAATAGCAGAATTGCAACCACCCAAGTTGAGTCTGGACAAAAGGAGAGGTGGAGGTGGTTCCTGGAACCTGAGACCAAATCATATACAAGGGGACTCCCTGAGAGAATTAGTGACCTTCAGTCAAGGGACATAGTTACATGCTGGCTCATCCATCAGAAGGGAGCCAAAGAGATACATACTCTAACCTCACTTTCTTCCTTCTGTGTAATCTCTTGCCAAGTGCCCTAGTTAGCTGAGCTCTGTCTGAAGCCAGAGCCCTTTGATGCAGTCGTGTAGGTCAGTTTCTTGGGACAGAGTCAAGAGGAGAAATAGAGAATGGATATGGAGGCAAATAGAAACTATATGGCACATTGTGTCTTTTCTACAATTTTTGGAAAATATTTATGAAAGAAATGTAGTTAAAAATAAAGTAAGTTCCTATTTGGCAGGTAAGTAAGCCAGTTCACTTCCAGTGGACAGAGGTTTAAGATCAAACACTTTTAAATCTGTATGTGAAAAAGACATTATTACCATTTTCTAGATCCCTGAAGTCCAGCAAAGTTCTGTACTAGGTTAGACTTGCATATATTGGGTGATACGGTTTTATTTTACCTTTTAAGGACGTGTTTAATTTCCATGGGCCCATAGCATATAGAGAAAAAACATGCAATTTTCTTATCACAGTATTTAAGTATTTCCTCAATCTAAAATAATCTATCATTTTCTATCATAACATCTTATGGGCAAAGTGTTAAAACAGTAAGTTCCATTCTTACTGAGTATTTACTTTAGCTCTTTTGTTTCTATAAACTTGATAAAAAATGAGATGTCAACTATGTTATTAGGCCATATACTTATTGCAAAAATGACCCAAGTTTTGGAGTCTGAATGAGGACTGGGAGAAATAAAAATATGGGGTAGAACGTATCTTTGCATTTCCCTGAGTCTACTGGTTTTTGTAACTGGTTATGTACTGTTCAGGGACCTGGAAACTGTCTATGGAATTGTCCCAAGAGATACTAGCTCCTATTTCTATACCTGCTTGATAAATTTTATTCTGTTGCTTCTGAAATCATCACTTGAAGAGAAAAAGGGATTAGCTCCTGAATAGTTCTGTGAACTGCTACAAGAACCATTTTAGTTGAAGAGAAATGTGAGGTTCTGCCCTCTGGTAGATTCTGTTTTTTTTTCCCCCCTATATTCATCCAATGGATCTGATGCTTAGGTTGACTTTTGCTTAGATATTTAACAAATTATCAATATCCAGGAGAGCTAAACATGGGAGGGAAAAATTCAAATGCAACATATTTTTTTTCATTATCTGGGTTTGAATAGCTATACTTGGTGAATCAATTAGGAATTATATTTCATTGTGATCAGAAAAATAGTGGCTTATTTTAGAAGTTTATTTTTCTTCCAAGTTAAAAAAGAATTAGAATTTCCAAATCTAGCATCATAGCTCCTCTACAATATTATCGGCGAGACATAGCCTCCCACCATCTTTCTACCCTGCCATTCTCAGTGTATAGCTTCCTTCTTTAAAATTCCCTATGGATCACATGGGGGTTCAGAAATTGCCTATGTTTTATGCAGGTGAAAGGAAAGGGCAATGGACGAGACATAAGCCAGATGAACCAGTCGCCTTCCCCTTTGCTTTCGAGGAACATTCTGGAAACTATGCTCAACAAATTTTACTGACTTTTTATTGGTTTGGAAACAAAAAGAGAGAGAGAAACTGGGAAATAAAGTTTTTCAGCTGGAAAATGTTTTCTACCAATAAATTTAGCATGTTCTCATTGAAAAAGAGGTGAAAGATTGTATCACCTTCTTTAGGTTGCTCCTTTTCTTTACTAAACTGTTCTAAATTTTTCTGAGGCTAATTAAAAAGGATATATATAATATCATAAAAATTGATTTTCACCTCAGGCTCTCTTCTAAATCTATGTATTTTTGTAGTATTATAGCATCAGCATGTCATTAGCATTCCCTTTTGCTCCTAGATTTTTACAAAATCAATCAATAAGATCTTTTTTTTTAGTCACTTTCTATATGCTCAACAGAGTATTCCACCAAAAAATACCAAATCATGCAAACGTAAAACTGTATGCCCATACATGGTGCCATGATTCAGAGGAAGGGAAAAATTTAGTGAGAATAGAAGATATCAGCCTTTATGCATTGAACAGCTCAAACTTGACCTGATTGTTGAGGCCTCAGCAGGGACACACATCACAAGAAAAGGTTGTGTAAAATATAAAGAAAATTTGAAACAAAAGCTCTGAGTGGATTTGAGACTTAATTTTTAAATGTCCATATGTTTTCCTGTGACATTTCTTACCGAATGAAGCTAAATTACTTTTGAGACTAGACTAATACCATTCCTATATGTATGGCAAAATTATTCATTTCATACCTTTGTGTTTGTTCATTTTTCTTTGTAGATGACTAACTATATTATACTTCAAAATGTTCCCTCAAACCCAATATGAATTTTCACAATTTTACATTTGATTTGGCTTAAGTTTTGCTGCAAGCTGACATGATTTCTAGTGCAAAATAATGTGTTTAGAATAATTACCATTTTCTAATTTATGGTTTAAGATATTAACCTTCAGTAAATACATTTGAGATTTGGAAATCTATTCTAATGTTTCTTTGCAATGAACTGAATGCTTGTGTGTCCCCCAAATTCATATGATGAAATCGTAATCCCCGATGTAATGACTTAGGAGGTAGATTCTTTGTGAGATAATTAGGTCATGAGGGTAGAGACCTCATGAATAGGATTAGCATCCTTATAAAAGAGGGCCTAGAGAGCTCTCTAGCTCTCTTTCTGCCAAGTGAGGATACCAGGAGAAGATGGCAGTCTGCAGCCTGGAAGGAGGTTCTTAGTAGAACATGATCCTGATCTCAGACTTTCAGCCTCCGTAACTATGAGAAATAAATTTCTGTTGTTTGTAAGCCACCCGGGCAGTATATGATGCTTTGTTATAGCAGTCTGAACACATGAAGACATACTTTTAAAATTTTTAAATAAAGTACAGTCTGGTAGAGAATAAAAATTTATTTTCCAGTTATATTTAATCTTGACATATATCAAAACATTTATTTAACACTTTGTATATACCAATTGTTATGTTAGTTGTGGGAAAAAACTGAAAATCAGACAGGTTCCCTTCCCTTCAGGCAATCATGGCACAAGCTCTGCATGCCGTGTGGATAGGATCCAATGGGAAGATTCTTTAATCCTGTCTTGGAAATTCTGTAAAGGCTCAGTAGGTGGATACATTTGAGTTGTTTTAGGAGGGATACGTATACCAATCAGAATGAAGAGGAAAGAATATTCTAGATAGGAGAAAAATTTTTGTAAAAGAATGAAAATTTAAAAGGATAACCGAGGAAATCTTTATGTGCTCTTTCATTTTTTAAACATGGATATTCATATATGTCTTGTAAAATTAAAACAGTACAGAAACGTGAAACAGAGCGATTGTTTATTAAGTTAGGCGTTAAGTAGACCTGGACCAGTGGCAATTCCCTCATTGTCTGCCACAGCATCACTCATTCACCGAGCTGTTTTTCCTTTCTCCTTTTTTCCCTAATTGGCCATTTCTTTTATTATTTTCTAAACCAAACTGGAGCAAATGGACTGACTTAGCTAATTATCATCATTCCTACTGAGTAGAGCCCTCTGTTCAAGTCCCATCTACATAACAGCACCAGCCCACTTCATTACAACCTACAGCGGTGAGTAGAGATCAATTTCAGAAAAAGATGATCACATACTTGAAATAAATTGTGACTGACTAGTACAGTATAGTGGTTTACCTACTTATTTGCACGTATATACCACCTTTGTGATCAGAAAGTTATTGGAGAATGCATATGAGCTTCAGAGCTTCACAATGCTTTTCCCATTTCTTGCTGGACACCATGTAGGTATTTAATAAAATATTTTTAATATACTGTGAAGTGATTTATATCTTCAAAACAGAAATGAGGAAGGAGAAGAACATACATTAGTGGGGGCTTTCTTTTTAGATTTTGTATGCAAATTTACCATCCTATATAGTCAAACTATTCTTAACTGACCATGCTAGTGCTATTTAAATTTATGTAAATGTGTGCATATTTAAACCATATTGAGGACTATAGCTGAGATGGGGAGAATTCTCAGACTATTCCTAATGCATATCAATTAGAAAAGATAAGTCTTATATACTTCTAGTTGTATTTAAAAACACTTTTAATTTTCTTATATGAAAAGTGGATAAAGACATGTAAATAATTATTGCCTATTTTGTGGGAGGTGTCATTTACTTATTTTGATTTTTTTAAATAATATTCATTTTTGCTATAATACTGACTGTTATTAGTCAGTGTTGTATCTTATCCATTTTTTTCATAGGGGAGCACTTGTGTTTTGTTTGCATATTTTAATTTTATTTTTGGAACCATTTAGTTATTAACCAGTTATTCCTGTAAGCCATGAACAAGATATTATTGACAATTTGCCACTGATATTAGATACTAAATCCTGAAATAGTCATTACAGAAATTAAATCAATTATTTTAGTACAAAATTATCAGTCATTCTTCCTTTTGTACAAATGCACATAAATTAGATAAATGTCTTAGGGGAATATATATTTATTAATTTGTTCTTTGTCAGTAGTTTCCTCAGATGTGCAGTTTTCCAGATGTGGTTTTTTTTAAAATGCTAGATTGCTACAGCCCTTCGTTCTGTCACTATTATTAATTTTCTTACAAATAGCATAAGTAAACCCATGAATTTGATTACATATTGATATCAAAAGAAACCACATTTTTTAAAAAAGGTAATCACGTTTTAATGAACCAGCAAGAGGCTTTGTTGTGCTAATTCTTCCCTGTTGACCAATTTAAGGAAAGAAAATATATGAATGCTTTGAAGTGTACATACATATGTTGCGTGAGATCACTTGAAATATAATTTTAGAGTATGTTAGCAGCACACCAAGATGGACATAGAACTATTTAATCTAGAAGTACTCACATGGCTAAGGCATGACTGGATAATGTAATATAGCTTGGATGATTAATACCAATTTATTTGCAAGTGTCTCTCACAAACAATGAGGAAACAGCCTATGATGGTTAGGGGAAGAGAACAGAATTTACATATATGTGTTACTATATATAGTTTTATATATAAAAGTTATATATAACTTTTTGTATGTAAAAAGTTATATATATATATCTTTCCCAGCTCTGCATTTAACTTTGCTTTGTAATCGGCAGGAAAATTTTTTAACTGTTCTGAGCCTTGGATTTCTTCTATAAGACGATGTTGCATAATTTACTTCCTAGTCGATTATGAGACAGTTCTTTAAGTAAGTAATGAGAAATCCAGGCTCTATTAGGTAAGACTTTAAGGTTAAAGATATTTTCCAGCTGTCACTCTGAATGAAAAGTACATAATAAAACAGCCTATGATGGTTAGGGGAAGAGAACAGAATTTACATATATATGTTACTATATATATATATATAGTTTTATATATAAAAGTTATATATAACTTTTTGTATGTAAAAAGTTATATATATATATATATATATCTTTCCCAGCTCTGCATTTAACTTTGCTTTGTAATTGGCAGGAAAACTGTTTAACTGTTCTGAGCCTTGGATTTCTTCTATAAGACGATGTTGCATAATTTACTTCCTGGTTGGTTATGAGACAGTTCTTTAAGTAAGTAATGAGAAATCCAGGCTCTATTAGGTAAGACTTTAAGGTTAAAGATATTTTCCAGCTGTCACTCTGAATGAAAAGTACTTAATAAAACAGAAATAAGTGAATTGCTTTTGTGCCTAATTACACAAGTCAAAAATTTGCCATTAACAACCTTATCTTTTGTTTCAATATAAAATTAAAATGATGCAAGTTAAGCCACTGAAAGGTTTAATATTACACATGAGGTATTTGTAATAAAGCATAAATTTGCTATTAGATGAGTTTTTCCAAATAATAAATTTGCCCCAGCAGAAGCATTACCCTTTTTAGTTACCATACTGATTTAAATTAGAGTGTGTAAGGAGTGTGCAAAAACATGGTTCGAATGTGAATAAACTTGACCTTAAAAAAACAGGTACAGAGAAAAGTATATATCTACAAAATATAGAGAGGGAAAGACTGCCAGTAAAATCCAGACACCACAATGAAACACGCTCTTATTCAGCATCCTCTAGAAAGCTGCGTGAGCCCTGAACCCGGAAATGCTGCCTAACAGTACTTAAGAAGCAATGAGAGAAAGATGCCCATATGCTGCAATGCATCCCTCAGGCTCAAATGGTCTTTTGGATTTAGTTTACTGCTTGTGGCTGCCACAGAAGCCACAGGGTGGCCTTACTCTAATCTCGCCTAAGAACTTCAAAATAGCTTTCTTCCTATGAATAGAAGACAAAATAAAATTTTTAAAAAGTTGAAATGTCTACTGTTGCCAAAGAAACAGCAAAAGCGTCTTTGGCTGTGCTTGTACACAGCAGTAGGAGAGATCACCATTAATGCAGGGGGACGGTGCCTGCGGCACTAGCAGCAATGGGCTGTGGCTCATCAGCCACTCCACAGGATAAGAGCACAGGCCAGCAACCAAAGAGTACTGCCTCCATCTCAGCAGGCACCTGTATCTTCTTGGGAAAATAGTCACTGCAGTTACTTGCTTGCAGATGGTATTAAGAGAGTGACATGGAATATACTAATAAACAAACGGGCACGTGGTTCCTCAGGGACATTATTCAAATTTCTCTCATAAACTTACATTGTAGCTTGCCCATCTATTATCCAAGAACAGTGGATATAGGACAAGTGGAGAAAATTACATCAGAATTTCTTTATAACATTCTGTCTTTGAAGTATTAGAGGCAACTCAATTTTATACTCTCATGCCTAAAATCTAAGTGCGGCCAGTGAATTGGATAAAGGAGGTTAAAGAGGTCAATTATACTGGTTTTTTTTTCCAGCTAAAAGTTATTAATATATTTTTATGAGTTCTAAAGTCTCAAACTTTTTGAAATAATTTTATTACATTATCTCTGTCATAAAATTAGTTCTGGGAATAATTTTCCCCAGATAGGTGTTTGGTTTTCTATCTTTGTTTTTCTCAGTTTTGTATATTAATTGTCAGCAATATATTTCTAATTAGGATTTTCCAAAAGCCTAAAAGGTTTCACCAGCCAAATTATCCCCACTCTGAAGGATAATACTTGAAAATACATGTTCCTTTCCTGGTTGAATAATTAACCATTGATTGAAAGGAAGAGGCTGTGTAGCTACAGTTTGAATTTAATAAATCTGAACTTCAGATCAGGGACTGAGCTTTTATCAAGCTACAGAACACATTTGCCTGAAAGGGAGATTGTTTTTTCCTGGAAAGGAAAGGATTACATTTGATCACACACAGATATCTAATTGAACAATCTTCAGAATGACTCTCAAGTAAAAAAAGTTATTCAACAATGATAAAAGCATAAGAATGTTTAGTATTTCCTTCATTGCACTTTATTTTACTGTTTTCTCATTGATTTAACTGGACACATTGTAGTTCATATCAAGTAACTCTATTACTAAGCATTGTAGTATCTAAGGCTCTGATTCTTTCTTCATGCACAGCTAGTGAGTATGTCAAAGATGGATGTCTTTTCAAGTGGCCATTCATGCCCATCTCCAAGACCAAGTCCTTACCTGGAACTCAATAAAATTCTAATTCTTATCCCCTAAAAGCAGGGAGAGTTTTAGAAATATAAGTGTGATCATGTTGCTGCCACCACTGCCCCTGTCGTCTACCCCATCTGAAATACCTCCACGAGGTTGCAATGTTCCTAGGATAAAAAGGCAAATATTCAATATGGTGTGTATGGCTTTACAGGATCTGGCCCCTTCCTTCCTTTTCTTTCTTGTTCCTCACACATCCAACTTTACCTCCAGTGCCTTCCCTCTGTCTGGAATGTTTACTTTTCCTTTACCTAATGAATTTCTACTCTTTCTTTTGATTTTTGCTCCATTATAACTTCCTCATCCCCATGATTAGGTTAATTTTTTCCAGGGTATATTTTATATTACCATATGTAATATAAACAACGGCTGCAATTTTACATATTTTGCATTTATTTTGACTGCCTAGTTAAGTAAAATATTGTTTCCTCCTAGTGTATCTCAGGTTCATGTACTCTGCTCAACACATTTTTTAAATAAATAATTATTTTTCTTTGTTCTTTGATTTCACAACAAAATGAGTTATACCATCTTCATTAAAAAAAAGCACACTTTTAATTCCTGGAATTAACTCTCAGTGTCTCTAAATTTGGATATATGTATATCAAAGTTGAAGTTTTTCTGTTTTCATGTGTTTGTATAAATAGTTTGGAATTTTGGGATATTTGACTTTTGGCAGGTCAGTTCTTGACCCATTTGGAGTATTAATATCTAAATTGGGCTTCTCAGGCTAAATAGTCCTGGTTAAATTGTCATCACATATCCTATAACTCCGGATGTAGACATATTATTTATTCATGATTAAATCTTTTGTTTTCCATTTGTATTTATTTCATAGCAAGTTATTCTTGTGTTATAGGCCATGCCATCTAGACTCTATGTAATTAAAATTTGTGTTCTATTTATATATAGTTCTTGTGTTTTGTCTCCTTTTCCTGTGAAATTAGTACTTTCATTTATTGTTTTAATAATTTTTTTCTCTTGCATCTAACCTTAATTCATATTTATAGATTTTAAAATATCATCAGTTAATATATAAGTGGCTGTCATAGATTATGTTTAATTATGTTAAATTTATGACCTGATATTTCTCAAAATAGGAGATTCTTATTTTCTGCTTACAGAGTACTTTAATGCTTTTTTTTTTTTTGAGACAGAGTCTCACTCTCTTGCCTGGGCTAGAGTGCCATGGTGTCAGTCTAGCTCACAGCAACCTCAAACTCCTGGGCTCAAGGTATCCTCCTGCCTCAGCCTCCCAGGTAGCTGGGACTACAGGCACGTGCCACCATGCCCGGCTAATTTTTTCTATTTTTAGTTGTTTGGCCAATTTCTTTCTATTTTTAGCAGAGACGGGGTCTCGCTCTTGCTCAGGCTGGTCTCGAATTCCCGAGCTCAAACGATCCGCCTGCCTCGGCCTCCCAGGGTGCTAGGATTACAGGCGTGAGTCACCGTGCCTGGCCTTTAATGCTCTTTTAATGCTTTTCATTTCTGGATAGAATTACCTTTTCTTCTCTAATTCCATACTTTGATTTTAAATGACCAAAGAGGGATAGTCAGGCTTTTATTTGTATCAGGTTGCATCTCCACTAAGACCCTGAACACTATCCAGAGACAAATATTTATTTTGTTTAGGAAACACAGGCTTTAGTTGACAAACGGTATGGTCCATTGGTTGGTATTTGGGTTAACTGACAAAATAATAATATAGACAACTCATGAATTTAATATTATCCTGCTAACAGGTTTACAGTTCACTCTGTCTCTTTTTTTCCATTCTGGGTTTAGATCCTCTAAGACTTGTACAAGAATAAATTTTCCCAATACCACTATAGCCTTCTTTAGTGCATTTGTTGAGCTGTGGTTTATTCCTGCTTTAAATTATGTTTAAATACTATCTTATCTGGTTTTCCACAAAGTAATTTTAAATGTATTCATACTACAATGGACTTTTTTTGAGAAGTGAATGGTAAATATCTCATCCTTTCAAAACTAGAATTTTTTCTTTTCGTATATGAGTGTTATTATGGTTTTTTCCCCCTTGAGATGTGAATGATTATGTGGGCAGCAGCCTGGAAGCTTGCGCTTCTGGTGCTGGTAATGTTTTTCCCCAGAAATACTTATTTAAAAACATTTTTTTGTGATTTGAAATATTATTAGACTCCAGTAAAATTTCCTTAGAGTTGTAAGTCAACTCTAAGGACTAGACTCCTACTCTCTAAAGAGTAGGAATACCTCGGTTGATAAAAGTGGATACTTGTAGTTTATTACAATTCTGTAAATGAATTGTCAGTGTAAGTGATTGTTTTAACAGAAAAATGCCGCTTTGATTTTTCAAAGTATTTTTCTCAAAGGTAAACGGCAATTTTGATAATTTGACATGAATAGAAATCCTGAAAAACTGCAAATGATCACTTTATGTTATTAAACTAATTATTTGCCTTAAAACAAAAGTAAACATGATGCTTCTGGCCATAACAGAGTAATGTATGCCAGACTTGCCAACTTGAAACAAAAAGCTATTAAAATTGGCAGAATATATGAGGGATTGCTTTTAGGCATTGGACAACAGGTAGACAGGACTATGATCCTTACAAGAAAGGACACACATTCATCTTTTTACTCAGATTTTACATCTGTGGGAAGTTTAAAAATTCAGCACATTGCAATAGAGCATGATAGTCTATTAGTTGATGAAGTCCAGCATAGTGTTTGAGGCTGTTGAAATGCTGGGGGACTACAGGAGAAGGAGCTGCACACAAGGGAACAAGGCAGCATGAAGTTTTTATAATTCTTAGGACAAATGCTTAGCAGTACATTTATGGTGAGACTCCATAGGGTCTTGCATAGAACAGTTTCTGATAAATAGTGGCTCCTTCAAGAAGATTTTGTTAGTAGGGCTGTAATAGTGGAAAAATAAGATGAGCCTTCGGGGTCATCTTCTAATGCCAGGTAATAAATATGGAGGTCTATTAAAAGATACAGCAGCTAGCCATGTAGAGCTCTCAGTAGTAAAATTTGAAACAATTTGAAGAACAAGTGACAATAGTATTGAATTATACCCATGGAACAAAATAAATAACAATGAGTCCATTCTCTCTCTCTCTCTCCACACACACACACACACACACACACACACGCACACACACACACACACACACACACACACACACACGGAAAGAAGGAGTGAAAGAGAGGTCTTCCAAATAGAAGAAAGAAGAATCTCAATTAATAATTGTAAAAGTCATGAGACAAACACAAAACCACATTTAAGCAAACACCACAGAAATAATTGATGCAGGCATAATTCACCAATGGATGATACAAATCAGTGGACGAGATCTTGAGGAGAAACAGGATATTATCAGTCTCAAACTATTTCCCCCACTATATTTATTGATTAAAGAAGGAAAAAATAGTGATATTATAATGGCAGAACCCAGCAGACACCACCTTAACCAAGTAGTCAAGATTAATGTCACTAGTAAAAGACATATTGACATCAGATAACCCCTATATTATGCACTGAGGATATAACAAAATCCATGTTATATTCTTCCCCAAAATGCAATGCATGACCCAACCTAATCATGTGAAAACTGGACAAACACAAACTGAGAGACAAATCTATAAAATAACAGACCAAAAATTTTCAAAGCTGGTGAAAATCATGAAAGACAAAGAAAGAATGAGGAGCTGTCAGAGATTGAAGGAAGTTAAGGAAACAGAACCATTAAAAACAATGTGGGATCATAGATTGGATTCTAGAACAGAAAAATTACCTTAAAAGGGAAAATCTGGTGAAATTCTAATAATGTCTATAGTTTAGTAAATATATTATACTTATTTTAATTACCTGGTTTTGATAATTGCTTTGTAGTTTTATAAATTGTTACTATTAAGGGAAGCTGGATAAAAAGTATACTTCCTACACTATCTTGGCAACATATCTGTAACTTTAGTATTACTTCAACATACAAAGTTAAAAAAAAAAAAAAGAATGGAAACTCAACCTGTGGGATAACATCAAGCAGTTTTATGTCCCAGCAGAAGAGAACAGAGAGCCTAGATCACAGAAAAAAAAAAAAATCTGTGAAAAAATATGGCTAAAAATGTTTCTAAATAGTTGGAAAATAGCCTAGTAATCCATAATGCCCAGCAAAGTCCAAGTAAGCAAAATCAAAGAAAGCTATGCATAGGTACACCACTATACAAAGATATCCCACAGTTAAAGTATTAAAGGCCAGAGCATCTCAATATAGAATAAATTTGTTATTTTTTCCAATTATTTTCTACTGCTCACTATTAATATTATT
>RJWJ010035181.1:0-16817 GCA_004363605.1 Indri indri
GAGAGAAAATGCTAGTTGAGAAGTTGAGTTGGTTTCTAGAATAGGCTGGTAACTGGGAGGGTCTTAAATGAGGATTGTTCCCAGCTAGTTACCATTAATCTGCCCAGTTCACTGGAGGACTCTTGTCTTCTTGCTGAGTTAAAGCAAACCAAACTGGCAAAGGCTACAAAAATGCACAAAGAAAGCAAAGCACTTCTAAAACCATAGCAAAAAACAAATCTCACATTCTACTCCTCTTATAACCGAGGTCAGTTTCTAGAAAAAAAAAATATTAGTAGATGAAACTAGGTGTGGATATTCTGTTCTCTTTAAACATGCACCCTAAAACTGAGGTGTGCCACCCGACCTCATTTCCCTCAGGAAGTCATCTCCTTCACACCGGGGTAAGGCTATGGTCAGAGAAGAATGGGGACACCATTCTTTGTTTCACCCTTATCTTCAGTCCCACTGATTTTTTCCTCCTCCACATAGATCTTCTCTCTCTCTTGTGATAAAGCTTTCAAAGCTGCCTTCAATCTCCCAATATGACGCCATTCTCCCCCATACTCCCTTCAATGACAATGAACTCAAAACCTGGAAGGACAGCTGTTTGTTCTGCTCCCAATGTCAGGTTTTAGTCTGAAACGTCAGTTCTTGGTGCGCTCATGGCCGAAGAATGACCAGACACGTCAAACTCAGGCAAGCATGAACATGAGATTTGTTGAGGAGAAATAGGATTATGGGGCAAGAGCAAGATAGAAGTTTACAGAGCATGGTACATACGCCACAGATGACAGCTGGACCCATTGTCGCTGCAAAGGGAGAACAAGAGGAAGGGCACAAAAAGAGGTTGGCTATGGTCTGTGTCTTGTTTTATAGTGGCCTGGATAGGGACCTCCCTTGTGGTTCAGAGGTCACCATGGAACCACTTTGATTGACAGTTGGGAGTCACATGACCTGAGCCTTAACTATGGATGTGGGTTCCAGGTCACTTTCTGGACTTCATGGTACCCATGCTGCTTGGCCTGTGGGCGAGAGCATCCTCTGCATTCTTTTGCAGCTGGCACACCAAGTTCTGATTGGCAGATTCGTAGAGTACTCCGTCCTCCCCCAGCTATGGAGAATTACGGTTGGACAGAACCAAGATGGGGCAACAGCACCCACTTTCATCCCCAGGAGACCCAGAATCTCTCACTATCTACCTAACACCAATGTTCAGACACAGCTGCCCTCTCTGATAAAGGAGTTAAGCACTATTTGTCTGGTTTCCATTATCCATAGCACCCTGGCATGTCCTTGCGGATGTCTTTTTTCCCTCCACTTGCAACTCATTAAGATAATTGACTTTTTTTTTTGTCGCCCGGGCTAGAGTGCTGTGGCGTCAGCCTAGCTCACAGCAACCTCAGACTCCTGGGCTCAAGCGATCCTCCTGCCTCAGCCTCCCGAGTAGCTGGGACTACAGGCATGTGCCACCAAATAGAGATGGGGTTTCACTCTTGCTCAGGCTGGTCTCGAACTCCTCAGCTCAGAGGATCCTCCCGCCTCTGCCTCCCAGGGTGCTAGGATTATAGGTGTGAGCCACCATGTCTGGCTAATTTTTTCTATATACGTTTAGTTGTACAGCTAATTTATTTCTATTTTTAGTAGAGACGGGGGTCTCGCTCTTGCTCAGGCTGGTCTGGAACTCCTGAGCTCAAACGATCCTCCCGCCTCAGCCTCCCAGGGTGCTAGGATTACAGGCGTGAGCCACCACACCCAGTCTGCACACCATTTCTGATGTTGTTTTGTTAAACGATCTAAGAAAAGGCAAACATTTTGCTCATCGCCTGGTCCACAGAAGTACTTAACAAATTTCAGCTATTTATATTACTGTTATTTGCTTACATCTGGGAATCCTCTTTTAGCCAAAAGACTGGGTAGTGAAACATTTATTCACCGTCTTGGAGATAATTACTGTATCATTCTTTACCATCCCTAAAGAGGCAGGTAAAAAAAATAGTTTTAGCGTTATTGCAATCTGGCCAAGCACAAACAGTAAAAGTTTTGCAGGTACATTTCAATGACCCAAATAGATTAGAAGCTGCAAGAAAAACATGGTCTTCCTTTCCTGCCTTCTCAACCTCAGGTTTAAATACTTTAGTTATGCGTGTTTTGAGTTTCCTAAATAACTGACTGTAAAAAGGAAACTTTTATTAAATAAAATATACCAAGATAAAGCAAAACATCCTTGAAACCAAGTAAGGGAAGTTGTTTGGGCTTCTCCTGGAAACATCCTTCCTTCCCCACCAACAAAGCAGCCAGAAAAGGAGAAACATGTTTGTTCAAACACTTCTCCTTTACCAAAATAAATAAAAAGGAACTAGTATGTGGGCTATTTTTTAAAAGTTATATCTGTTTTTCCGTTATGAAAGAAATATGTAATAACCACTGATATTTTCTTAGCCATTATTACTTGCTAAGCGATGCACTCAGTGATTGAAATGCACAAACTCATATAATCCTTTCAACTCTGAGAAGGAAGAATGCTTTTGATCATCCTGCTTTTTATCACAGACAAGGAAACTGGTGCTAAGAGAGGGTCAGGATCGGCCTAAAGTTCCAGAACTCACAATGGTTGACATTCCTCTGTGTAGTCATGATTCCAGACTGAAACTCTTAATCACTACCTTGTATGACCACATAACTACACAAATTGGAAAATAAAGAAAACGAGAATAAAATTGGACTATGACCTACCGTGGGATTTTGAACAGCAGTTAGGAATACCACAGGATTAGGAGTTTCCCGATTAGAAAACTGTTGGAGAAAATGCAAACAGAGTCATTAAATGATAATAGCCCTTCGAATTACTGTGTGGACATTATCATACAAATTGCCACATTTATTCCCAGTTATCGCTCATACAGGGCAATCTGGATGTGCAGAAAGCTCACAAAGGGCATATGACTTGTGCTGGCGAGGACGGTATTGGGGGTTAACAGCCCGTGAAGGGTTTTCACCTTGCATTTCCCCCTTTTCCTTCTTCCTGTTCAATAAGCAGATACTTGGCTCTGTGCTCACTGGCTCAGGAGAGGATGAAACATAAAGCAGAGTGAAAAATAAAAGTTGCTTGACAACCACTTCTCTTCCTGTTTTTAGTTCCAAAGCCCAACCACAGCAAAGGAAAGAATGCTTAAGCATAGACTCTCGAAGCGAAATGATCCTCCCTTCAGATGAACTGCTAATAATAGTAACAATCACTTTCACTCATGGATCTCTAACTAGGCATTAGGCACCTATTATCACACATATCCATGTACTCATTTCATCCTCTAAAAGCCCATGAGGGAGGGGAGAGGAGGAGACGGGTACATTCACACCTAATGGGTGCAGTCCGCACGGTCTGAGATGGGCACACTTCTAGCTCTGACTTGGGCGGTGCAAAGGCAACATATATAACCTGAACATTTGTACCCCTGTAAGATTTTGAAATATTAACAATAAGAAAATAAATTGCAAAACAAGAAAAGCAAGCTATAGAACCATATGAATGGGATTATTCATTTTGTGAATAATATATCATTTTGTGAATAGTATATTTGTGATAAAAATGGAATGATTTGTTTAGTCTTGAAAATATTCCAAACACACAACAGACCATTGTCATCTTTGGGAAGTGGAACTGGATAAAGAATGAGACATCCGGTTTTTACTCTCTATATGCCTCTAATTTTTGGATTTAAAAAAATAACAAACATTTTTGCCCTTTATTGGAACATGTCCTTTGATGTTTCCCGACAACTAGAAGACACGTACAGTTGGTCCTCTGTATCCGTGAGTTGTGCATCTGTGGATTCGACCAAATCTGGATCAAAAAAATTGCATTTGTTCTGAACATGTACAGACTCTTTTTCCTTGTCATTATTCCCTAAACAATATAGTATAAAAGCTATTTACATAGCATCCGCATTGTGTTAGGTTTCATAAGTAATCTAGACATGATTTAAAGTACACAGCTGTGTTCCTCACGACTGTAGTCCCGGCTACTCAGGAGGCTGAGACAGGAGGATCCCTTGAGCCCAGGAGTTCAAGGCTGCAGTGAGCTATGATCATGCCACTGCCCTCCAGCCTCGGGGACAGAGTGAGACCCTGTCTTTAAAAAAAAAAAAAGTATATGAGAGGATGTACCTAGGTTCCATGCGAATACGATGCCATGTTATATCAGGACTTGAACATCCTTGAATTTTGGTATCTGAGGGCGGTCCTGGGGCTGATCCCCCACAGATACAGAGGGACGACTGTGTCGTAAAAGTGGCACAAGTTAAAATACAGTCACTAAAAGCACACTCAAAAATAAAAAAAATAATAAAAAAATAATAAAAGCCTATGGGGGAGTTATTAGTAATCATTGTTAGAATGCTCCATGGAGATTTGTTTTCATCTGGTTTTGTTTACTGCTGTATCTCTGTGTCTAGAACAGTACCTGGCAGAGATTGGATACACATAAGTATTTATGGTTGAATAAACCTCCATCGAAAGATGAAGGAACTGAGACACGGAGAGATTAACCTACTTGTCCAAAGTGCCACAGCTGGCAGAAGACGGGGGAGATTTTGAGCATCCCCACCTGGGCTAGGATGAGCAAAGAGAATCTCTGGCTCCTGAGAACAGAGGAGCTCTGGGACCCTTCTGTGCTGCCAGAGAGGAAGTAAGACCACAGAGAGGAAATGGCTTGCTGGGTATGGGGCAGGTGGAATCTTAGGCAGCATTATAAGTGATTAAACTGCCAGATTTGGGCAAGAAACTGGCAGAATGAGGATGCCACAGGAGCAAGAGAGAGCTACTGGCATGAAAGCCAGGCACAGACAGACAACGGGTGGCTGCTAGGGACAGCCTGTGTTGATCAATGACCAGAGATCGGATGACTGCTCCTCCCCTAACAGATGATTTGTTACTTTGTTTCCTCCAGACAAAAGAATAGGTTGTAAAGCAGAAAATCGTTACAGAAAATGAGAAAAGTGCCATTTCTTGCATACCTGGATTTTTTTTTAACTGAAGTAGTCTCTTATTATACACAAGCAGCAGCACTATACAAGGGAGAAATATTAAATGTGTCCTCAGAAGGCCTAGGCTTTAATCCTAGCTTGTCCCATCAAAAATTCATGGGCAATTTATCTAATTTACCTGCATCCCAGTTTCTTCATCCATAAAATTGGCATTAAAAATGACTGGAGCGAGAACAAAAAGATTTTTTTGAAAATGTTAAGTTGAAACTCAGTGAAAGATAAAAACTACATTATGTTAATTTCATATAGCTCTTACCCCAACTCCATTTGCACTTGACTTTGACATACATAATATCTTTTTTGGTGGGTAAGGGGCTGTGCTTGTGTCTTCTCAAACTTTTTACAAGCTAAGACTTATATTTATTTTCTTGTATTATGTTTCTATAATAATAAATGGAGGTCAACATATTTTTCAAAGTTAAAAGCACTTGAGAAATAAGAAATATTACATGATCGATAGGCTGCTAATGCTTCCTATGGGTGTAATTTTCTGGAAGTTAAAAGCCGGCCTGTTGTTAAAATGTTTCATGGATAATCCTCAGGCTCAGTAACGCACAAGCAGGTATTTCATTGGATCGCTTCACTAAGCTGTCCTACTATTACAGTTGGAATTACTTCTTGCACTAAGGAGTAAAAAATAAATTTTTAAGACACATAGGCATTTGGTACTAATTTGTACAAGGATTATCAACAAGATGTACTGGAATCTTCCATGTGGGGTTTACTTTTAACCAATATGGCGGCTCCTCTGAGAAAGGAATGTAAATGAAATATACCAGCAGCTAGGCCAATTTAGAGATCTTACAAAAATGTGAATTGTGGGGAAATATAAATGAGGATCATTCAGTCATCAAATATATCTGAGTGCCTATGAGGTGCCTGGCACTTCTCTTAGTACTGGGGAGAAAACAGTAAACTCAACAATGAAGCGCCTGCTTGTATGGCGTTTTCATTCTACCGGGGGGAGACTAAAAACAAACAAAATACATGGTATTGTCAGCCACTGCGAGGAAGAAACACACAGCAGGTAAAGGATGAGACTGTCTGAGGTGGAGTCTGCCGAGGAGACCCTGTTAAAGGAAGGAAGGAAGCCACATGTGTATCTGTAAAGCTGATTTAATTGCACTCACATTTTTTCATTCTCTGGGAGCCTATGGTATAAGACCTTAAAAATAAAAGAACATGTCTAACAATGGGATCACGTAAGCCTCTATGACCTGGACTTTACCCTGCATGTAAATGTGTTGGGTTATTTATACACAGATGCCCTATAAAATGCCAGGAGTAAGCAGATGTCTTTGCAGCTTGAACTCTTTGGCACGCATATTCCATCTAAGAGATGAAGGAAGGGGTTTAGGTGGAAGTGGTTGTCTCTTCTCTCATTGGCTTGTGACCATCACTTACTCATCATATAAACCCGAGTGCAGCCACAGACCCAGGCACAGAAGGCACTAGAGACTCCACAGAGACACACCACAAGTAAGTGATATTATTGAACTCTACAGAGATAAGAAATGAGATATTCTTTACTCATAACTTCAGGGTCTTATTTTATTCTGTTTGTGACTGAGCGACAGTCTTGTGACCTATTTTCACCATTGGACTCACTCTGACTTTGTTTCGCTTAGAGCCTCTCCATGTACATGACCATGTGGAAACCAAGTGGTAATTTTTAAGGAAAATATAGACATGGGAGATTTTGAAAGATCTCTTCAAGTGGATTTTAACATAGAAAATAGAGTCAATACTGGAGGAAAAATCCTGTCTTAATCAGGGTTTGTAGCTTCTTCTAGAATTTTCCCAAGTGATTTTTTCAATGTGTAATGCAGTAAAGAATTACAGTTCATGGTTCTTTACTTTCCTTCTTTCTTTTATTTTTAAAGTTTAGCAGTGTTATTTGTAATATTTTCTATTATTTTAAGGCACATTTTGTTGAAATGTCTCCATGGTCTGCCAAGCATTGCATCCTATCGTCCTTTGGTTTTAGAGACAGGTAGGGATTTAGCCCAGGCAAGGAATTTAAACTCACAGCTCCCAAAGGATATTTCAGTTGCTTTGGCTTTAATGTGAGGCAACCATTTGAAATGATATTTAATTGGTATTTGAAAACAAAATAGAGATCCCAGCTTGCCAATTCAAAATTAAACATCCAGTGATTGAAATCATCATCTTACTCAGTTAACAAAAATTCTCCTATTTCTCTACGGTCCTACAGTTTAACTCCAACCTGGCAACTTTTCCAGAACTGACCTAGAAATGTCCAGGGACACTGTGAAATGTGAGAAATCAGCATTCGTTGCCACCAACGGTTAGGGGGGAATAAAGTGCTTTTATTTAATGTCAATAGATGCAAGAAATTCCTATGTGGACAATAGTATCTCACAGGATTGCTGTCTGAATCCAATTTTTGCATTTCAAAACAACAGAGTCTATCTGCACAATAGGAGTGCAAACATTATGCTCCATGTCACTACATTTTGTATAGGCTTATTACTGGACAAGTTAAGAGCGTAAACTCAAAGAGAGCCTAAAGCTCAAAGAGCTACTAGCAAATTCACACGTAATCTTTGTTTTTCAAACGCCTAGACTATTGCACAATACCAAGCATGTAAAAAACTGTGCCTGAAATTCCCAAGTATGTTGAATTCCCGATGTCTTTTATTTAAGAGCTTAAGTTGGCCAACATTTTGGATTGAATTGTAGAATACTTAATACTTAATTCCTTATTTGTAAGTTTTCTATTTATCAAAATTACTCCAAAAGATCTAGCCCTTTTTTTAACTAAAGAGTTCTGCTGAAATCTTTATTAATATGTTTAGCATAGTAATTTACTATTAGCCTGTTTTGCCAGAGAGTTGAGTTTGGATTTTTGTCACCTTTCTTTGACGGAAACTAGAATTTTTGAGACTATTTTTTACTGTGCTCTTACAGCAATGTACAGAATTGTCTATCAACTTAGTCAAAATTAAATGGTTTTGTTATGAAAGTTTGGAATTTTATCAATGACCACATTAAAATTGCCTCTGGGATTGAATGCTCCTATATTTTTTGTTGTAAATCAGCTAAAATATATCAGAATTATATAAAGTCAAAAGAGTTACAAACCCAGGAGAAAGAAAGAAAGTATCCAAGATAGGAATTTTCAAAATCACTATTAGCTTCCCCGTAAAATATTTTATTTCCTAACAAGTTTAGCATATGCGGAAGTTTCTATCCAGGGTATTTATTAATCATCCGTTCTTTCATGTGTTCTTTGAGATTCTGAACGAGCTTTTTATCTATCTGCTGCCTCAAGAACCTTACGTAACTTTCTTTGAAGTCCAAGGCTAGGGATTAATTATAGGTGTAAAAGAGATCTTCAAGCACGATCAACTTTTAACTTTATGTTTCTGTATTATTTCAGAAAGTACATGCAGTTTTCCCTACGTGAGATTCTTAACACAGAATTGTTGCCACCCAACCAGTTTCATTTGCCCGCTGCCCAAGAGGCCGAGACAACGAGACAGCAGGGTTTACAGTAGAGAAAGAGTTTTCCACGTAGTGCTAAGCAGGGAGACGGGAGGAATTTCTTAAATCTGCCTCCCCGAGAATTTGGGAGACAGGGTTTTAAAGACAGTGTGGTGTAGGCAATTGAATCTGCTCATTGGCTGGGTTCAGGGTGGAACCATAGGGTTGTAGAAATTGTCTTCTTTGCTGACCAGGTTCTTGGGTGGGGGTCACAAGACCAGTTGATTCAGTCCCTTGGTATGGGCTGCTGGTCTGGGTGGGTCAGCTGTTCCCCTGGCATGTGGGACCTGGAAGATGTCTCAGAAAATACCCCTGGGTTTCAAAAAGGTGATGTTATCTATGGAGAAAGCTAAGGGTCTTTATGACCACCCAACTGTGGGGCTCCAGAGTGGCAATTATAGAGAAGCAAACAGGGGGATAGTGACTAATTATTATCATTACTTTTAGCTAGGCCCTTACCACAGTTCTCGCCTTGCACCCCTTTATCGATCTATGAAGGCAGTTTCAGAATGACAGGGGAAGAGTTCAAAAAGGGAAGCCAACAAGAAATAAGAGACCAGACTGATCCTGGAATCCTTCTGATAGGGTAGTCAAATCATAGCCAAATAACCCAGATGCTATTTCTGGGTCTGAAGTAAAGTTCGGGTCTAATTATGTGTATTTTTCCTCTAGTGTCTCAGAACCATGGTCCAGGCCCATTCTGTGGAAGTAACAGCGTTATTCTTGTTATTCCTGGCATTAAAGAATATGCTTCTACGGGCCCTCCATTACGTAGGATGTCTGCTTTACGTTTGTAGTAGAGACTTTTTATCCAGTTAAGGAAGTTTTCTTCTATTCCTAGTTTGTTAAGAGGGTTTTCTTTTTTGCTAAGAGTTTTGATCACAAATGAATGATAACTTTATAAAATGCTTTCGTAAGCATTTATTTAGTATCTATTGAGATGATAGTACTGTTTATGGTTTTTCTCTTATCTATTAATGTAGTTTATTATACAGATGGATGTTTTGATGTTGTAACATCTTTCATTCCTGGGATAAACAGAAAATATAATTTTGCAAATAACTACAGGAATGTCATGTACAAGCACAGTTTCATTAATGAGTCACAACTGTTGAAAGGATGTTCTAGAAGAAAAGATAAGTATTTGTCAGATGTTCATGGACCTCTGCCAAATCTTAGATTTAAAGATATGTTTACAGAGAAATATAGATAGCTACCAACCTATGCTGAGATGTTTTAAATGTCTTCTTTATTTGAGTGCAATACAATATAAAATAGCATGATTCTGTAAATTAACAACAACAACAAAAAACAACCCCTTTTGGCCAGGCATGGTAGTTCACACCTGTAATCCTAGAACTCTGGGAGGCCAAGGCGGGAAGATTGCTTGGGCTCAGGAGTTCGAGATCAGCCTGAGCAAGAGTGAGACCCCGTCTCTACTAAAAACAGAACAATTAGGCACGTGTCGTGGTGTGCCTGTAGTCCCAGCTACTCAGGAGGCTGAGGTAGGAGGATGATGTGAGCTCAGGAATTTGAGGTTGCAGTGAGCTACCATGACACCACTCACTGCACTCTACCCAGGGCAACAGACTGAGACTCTGTCTCGAAAACAAAACCAAACCAAAAACAACCCTTTTGCTTTCATACAAAATTCAGGAGGTGGACAATGATATTTACGTAGTATTGAAATGAGGAAAAGCTATGTGTTGCATTTTGAATGCTGGTCATAATGGATGTATATGTATCCATACACATATGTTTATAAGGAAAATATATATAATTTTTTGTGCTATGGAAACACTGACTATGCCAACAAAAATCAATAAAAAATTTATATAAAATGCTTTTCAAACACAAACTGCAGCTAAAAATGACACTCTCCACTCAGTAGGCTTTTTCTTTTCAGATTGAAAACAAATATGTCAAGAAATTATAACAATTATGTTTTCTATTTCCTAGACAAGAATGATCCCTTAATTATGATCACATAAAATATTTTTTTCAGAAAAAAACTTACTTACTTTACAGTAAGTTTACTTATTTTACTTTAAAGTAAACTTACTTTACAGTTTTTATTTGTGATTTTCATGCTTTCTTATCTTTCTCACCATTTATGTCTAAGCTGGACGTCTTAAGTAACTTGGAAAATAGTTCCATTGTTCTGATGGGTACTTCATTTAGGCTTCCAAATTTGAGCTCCATTCTATGTATATTTCTCCCCCAAAGAAATCTGGGGCTGTAAATTGTGGATTTTTTATTAGTTTAGTCAATTCTCTCTTGAGAGAACATTTCCGCACATATTCATTATATATGTGTGGTGTGTGCCACATGTCCCTTGGGGGGACTGGGCTGGCTGATGCGAGTGAGGCAGGACACAGAATGGTTGGGGGTGGCTGTCTGTTTCTAACAGGGACAGCCAGCGTCACTCCACAACATCTGGACGTGGAAACCAGGGCCAGAGAAATAGATTTGCTCAGAATTGCTATCACTGTCATTTGCTGAACTTGGAACGGATTAGATAGGCAATCGGACAGTTATTTCCAGATCATCCTCTCCCTGGGTAGACTCCAGGAATATATGAACTTGAGGCCAGAACTTGGCAACCTAGAATTTTATGATTTATGATATGTTTGACCTTTTGCGTGATATGATTTCCGATGAAACTTTGTTTTGAGGCTTGAGCTCAAGCTTTTCTTTTTTTTCTTTTTCTTTTTTTTTTTTTGAGACAGAGTCTCACTCTTTTGCCCGGGTTAGAGTGCCATGGCGTCAGCCTAGCTCACAGCAACCTCAAACTCCTGGGCTCAAGCGATCCTCCTGCCTCAGCCTCCCGAGTAGCTGGGAGTACAGGCATGCGCCACCATGCCCGGCTAATTTTTTCTCTCTCTGTATTTTCAGTTGTCTAGATAATTTCTTTCTATTTTTAGTAGAGATGGGGTCTCGCTCTTGCTCAGGCTGGTCTCGAACTCCTGACCTTGAGTGATCCACTGCCTTGGCCTCCCAAAGTGCTAGGATTATAGGCGTGAGCCACTGCGCCGGCCTCAGCTTTTCTTTTTGTCTAATATTTCATTAATATTCTTGGAAAGACTGCCTTAACAGAGAATAAAAGGTTTAAAATCACCACTTTAAATGAATAATTGTTATTATCTGTTTTTATTCATTTAGTTACTATAATTATTATTTATCTTTAGTGTGCAGTCTTCACAGCATTTATTATTATTGACTACACAATAAGAGTTCAAAGTTATTGTTACCAATGCTATTAATAATAATTAATTATTGAGTTTTAGCATTGCGCTCTGTACCTTACGTGCATTACTTCATTGATCTCCAAATCTACATTAGTACCCTTATTTTATACAAAGTGGGCTTTGAAATTCAGGGAGATTTTATTAACTAGCCCAGCAACTAAGTGGAAGAATTGTTTTTCTTTTTTCTTTTTTTCCATTTTTATTTATATTTTTATTATTCCCCACCTGCTGTTTTGCTATGATAAGTGGAAGAACTGGATTTCAAATGAAAATGTTTCTTTCTCAGTTGCCTGATCATTATATTATAATAACATTACAATACATTCTATTGTAAGTACTTAAAATCATTGACTTTTTATAAACAATGAAAGCAAAATGAAATAAATCACCAAAAATGCACAAAATTATAAAGACCTAACTAATATAGCTGGTATCAGCAAACTTTCTGAAATGTAAGATAAGTTTAGTTCCTTCCTCTACAGGAAATGGAGAAAGATTGTCCCATCCCAGCAAAGGTCCCTAGATGGGGTGCGTTTGTGTGGTGCACGCAACCCAGTAAAACCCAGCAAGCAGCATGATGCAGGAAGAGAGGACTCAGAGCAAGGTTTCCCCAAGACTTTGTTTTTTTTTGAGACAGAGTCTCGCTCTGTCACCCTGGGTAGAGTGCAGTGGCATCGTCATAGCTCACTGCAACCTCAAACTCCTGGGCTCAAGCAATCCTCCTGCCTCAGCCTCCCGAGTATCTGGAACTACAGGCATGCGCCACCATGCCCGGCTAATTTCTATTTTTAGTAGAGACGGGGTCTCGCTCTTGCTCAGGTTGGTCTCGAACTCCTGACCTCAAGCAATCCTCCCGCGTTGGCCTCCCAGAGTGCTAGCATTACAGGCGTGAGCCACTGTCCCCAGCCTTCCCCAACCTTTGATGCCTAGAGGGAAAGGCCACTGGTGAGGGGAGAGAGGGGGTGACAGGTCAACAGGGCCATGGCGTTCCCATTCCTCTTGCCCTGGCAGTTCCTCCACGGCTGTCCTCACAACCTCTGAGGTGTGTCACGAGAGCAAACAAATCAGACATAATGTCAAACACCACACAGTAAAAGGACTAAAAACAGGGCAAAACATCTTAAAATGGAAAGTTTTTTTTACTCCATCCTCTGCAGGTTTGTGTATAATACCCTCTTAATCATTTGGTATTTCACTGAATGTTCCAACTCATGTAGCAGGAGAGAGAGAGAAAGAGAGACATGATCTTACTTATATCGTTTTCCCATATGTTATTAGATAGTGATTTATAATTTTGGTTTTGAAATATCCTCTATTATCTCCGGTTATCTCAAGAGACACCATAAAGTTTTCCCAAAAAGTCCCCAAAGGCAGATACTGAGACATGTCTAGGGGGCTGTTAAAGCAATCCCTCCCTTTTTCTCTTTCCAGAATCGCACCATGCCAAACTACAAACTCACTTATTTCAACATGAGGGGGAGAGCAGAAATTATTCGTTACATATTTGCTTATTTGGACATAGCGTATGAAGATCACAGAATAGAACAAGCTGACTGGCTTGGAATCAAATCAAGTAAGTAGCACCAATAACAGTTCATGAAAATGTAGGGAGCATATGCTTTCAGAACGTTTTGTTTTTCCTCGAATGAAAAAAATGAATGTTTTTGAATGTCACATAGGTTTAAATTGAGAAGCAGCAATTCAGGTAAACTAAGTAAGTGCTCTGTGACCCAGCAATTTTCCTATGAGAGGTGAAAACACAAATCTCACAGAAAGAGAATGTGAAGATAAACCAGTGTAAAGCTTTATAAGATGTATTATTGTCTCAACTTTATAGTTGGGATAGCTGAAGTGAGCAGAGTTTAGGTCATTTTTCCAGTCTCACAACTCTAGCACGTAGAGCTGAGTTTCAAACCCAGGTCAATTTAATACCAAGCCCAAGTTATAGGCACCAGACAATGCCAATAGCAATACTACTACGATAATCGGCGTATTAACAATAAATTGCCATGTGCCTTTTGGAAACATGAGTTTCTTACAAGTCATTGCCCCTACAATCGCTCCTTTTCTTAGCAGAGACCTCTTCTCTGATGGGATAGAATATCTGATTTCCTATCTTCATGAAATTTTACCATGAATATCCAAATGTTTCTTCCGCTATCAGAATTTGTACATGGGATTTTAAGAGGGTGAACACAGAATAGGTGCACATTAATTTTATCCACTAATTTATTAGGCCAAGATGAATAGCAAGGTGCAGGGAGGGATATTACGTATCACAAACTTTGCCTTTTAGCTTTTCAATATAAGTTCTTTGAGTGTCTCCTACCCTAGTCTACCTTGACTTTTCATTATGTTGTTGAAAATGGAATTTCTGTATCTTCTTAATATTTTCATAGATTCTTAGAGTTGAAAGGGATCTTAAAGTTCGTGATGGTTAGAATATAGTTTCAAATGCTTTAATAGATGGAGACCCAACATATGATTGTCTTAAAGTGGACAGAAATTTCATTTGCATAAGAATTCAAGTCGATATAGTGATTTTGCTCCATGAAGTTGTCAAAGCGTTGGCTCCTTCTTCCTTGCTGATCTGCTAAGTAGTTGTCTTACTTACACGTTGTAAGACAGTTCACTCTCCAGCTCATGGGAAGTACCAAGGATGGAGGCGGCATACACCTTCTTTTTAACAGCATGAGCAGGAGGTTGCATATGTCACTTGCCAAGAACTTACTCACGTGGTCACATGTTACTGCAAAGGAAGCTGGGAAATGTTGACTTTATTGTGGATAACCATTTGTCCAGCTAAAAATCCGGGGTTTTATTACTTTGAGAAAAAGGGAAAAAATAGGTACTAAGAAGCAGTTTCCATTACAGATGTTACTTGGTCTCATCTGCCATCCAATTTAGCAATGCTCTTTAACATTTGAAATTCTTCATGACGTCCCCTCTCCTAGATCCTAGAACTAAATCTCCATTTGACGCATTCCATCATTGGATAGTTTATTAATAAGTTCTTCCTGAAGAAAGGAAGATTGTGCACATGTGTTTACATTTTCTCTTTCCTAAAACTTTTTTCTCTCCTTTAATAACATTAAAGCACTTTTTCAACACGGTAAAAGCCCATAAGGACAAAGAACTAAAGCTTGCATGTGACTACGATAGCCCAAAATTCTAGAAGCTATTAATAGAAAGCAGGCCGAAGAATGGTCAAGTGACTTAGTAGGCTCGTAAGCTCAAAGGAGCCTGGAGAAGAAGGCAAGCTGAATCACCCCAGAGATGCTGAAAAAGGCTCAGGAATTAGTAGCAGCACATAACTCGAAAAGTTGAGCTAACAGAGAACTGACTGGAAGAATGTGAAGAAGTGTGAGCACCAGGTCCCTTCACTTCCCTGGAAGAAGCGTGGAGGTTACTCTCAGGAGAGGATGGACCTGAGGATTCTAGGACAACAGGCATGTCTGAAGACACAATGCTGTAATAAAGATCAGATTAAATAGAAGTCTAGAAACTAAATGGTGAGACCCATACGCCCTTTCCCCTGGTCTATAATCAGAATACAAAATCCCTCAGGCAAAAATTGTAGACATTCTCTCTGGGGAGGCTGCCCAGCTGGAGAGAAATGTCTAACAGATACTGAACGAGGGAGGTTTCTCAATGAAATGGGCCAGTTAGCTTTCAGTTCTTTACCCTTTAAAACAGGAATAGCAAGCCAAAAATCAATAGAGATTTGAGAGCGGTCTCTACTATGAAATAGACCTAAATGAAGTGGCAGGAAAAAAAGCCAGTTCTGAGAAAACCAAGATGATTTAGCAGAAAAAAACTTCCAAAATGTTACAAAATCCTCAGAGAGCTAAGAGACTGTATTAGCTCTTCTAATGAAACAAGAACAGGCTGCTCTAAAAAGGAATGTTTAGAGACAAATTGTTCTTGAAAATTAAAAATATGATACAAGCAAATCAATAAGATGATAAAAAAAAAATAAGGAAATCCCCCAGAAAAATACAATAGGGCAAAGTATGGAAAATAAAATGAGAAAGAATAAGGAAAATTTGAGGCTCAATTGACTTAGCAGGTCCAACTTCCAAATGAAATTCTGAGAAGAAAGAATAGAAAATGCTGGTTGAGGATGTGGAGAAAAAGGTACTCTTGTACACTGTTGATCAGAATGTAGATTAGACAGCCGTTATGGAAAACATTATGGAGGTTTCTCAAAAAACTAAAATAGAACTATCATACAATCCAGCAATCCCACTACTCGGCATTTAATCCAAAGGAAAAGAAATCAGTATATTTGTTTACTGCAGCACTATTCGCAATTGCCGAGATATGGAATTAACCTGTTTATTGACAGATGAATGGATAAGGAAAATGTGATATGTATACACAATGGAATACTATTCGGCCATAAAAAAAATTCTGTCATTTGCAGCATCATGGATGCAACTGAAGGCCATTATGTTAAGTGAAAGAAGCCAGGCACAGAAAGAAAAATATCACATGTTCTCACTCAAATGCAGGAGCTAAAAAAGTTGACCTCATGGAAATAGAGAATAGAATGATGGTTACCGGAAGCTGGGAAGGGTTTGTAGGAGGACGAAGAGAGGTTAGTCAACAAGGATAAACATGAAGTTAGACAGGAGGAATCGGTTCTAGTGTTCGATAGCACAGTAGGGTTTAACTATAGTTAACAATAATCTACTGTATATTGCAAAATAGCTAGAAAGAGAAGATTTGAAATGTTCCCCACACAAAGAAATGATAAATGTTAGCTTACCATGATTTGATCCTTCTACATTGTAGGAATGTATCAAAATACCACATGTATCCCATAAATATGTGTAATGATTATGCATCAATTTCAAAAAGACTATGGCTAAATTCCTTATAACTCTATATGGTTTTTAATAATAATTACTGTGATCTGTGATTGAGGCCACAAAAATTAACAAAACTTGAAAAGTTTTTAAAAAGTTAAATGGTTAGTATATCAGGGAATCGTGTAGTATACAGCATCACTGTAAACCTGGGTTTTAGATCCACT
>RJWJ010035182.1:0-16811 GCA_004363605.1 Indri indri
AGTTTAGATTTTGTTACCTAAACAATGGGGAGCCATCCAAGACTTTTGAACAAGGAAGAAACAAGCTCGTGTGCAAGTTTTTGGAACATAAATGGTGGCAGTATGGAGGAGGAGAGGGAATAGGATGACAAGTTTCGTTAGGGGCAGGGGCCCCGATTAGTTATGCACAGACTGGAAGTTCCCATCCACGTATGCAAAGGCCAGTCCAGGGAAACTGCCGGGGATCCAGTAGCGGTGTTTGCCAAAGGTCAAATCGTGAAACAAACGGTTTCTTTCATACAGAGAATATTTTAATCCCTATGACTTTATAGTAAGATCAGGCCATGTGTTATTATTGGAAATGATTTCTATTATTAGTTACTATTACTACTCTTGGACTGCGAAATGCCAAGGCTTGGGAGGAGCTGGGCTGGACCCAGAGAAAGAAATGGTCTGTGAAGTTTGCATTTTCCAGAGCTCAACAGACAGGCACTCAGCCTTGCAGCTACTTATTTTATGTTCATCCACTCACACCTCGCTCGGGCCCTGTTCTTCAGAAGCTTCCAAGAACCTGGGAGGTGCTGCGGACAGTTGTGACCCGTGGGGGACACGCCAGTAGGGGTGTGTGAGAATGCTGAGGGCCGTGTATCTCCGGAAAGCAACGATGGTGGAACAGCGGGTCACAGGCTCAGAGGGTGTAGGGTTACTGAGCAGCCAGGTGTGTTTCTCCAATATTCTGGAAAAGGCTGGCAAAAATGCTTCTGTGCCATTCTGACTGAGGATGTCCATTAACCTCACTGATTTCTTGAGGATCCAGAAAAGATGTACGAACTACCAAAGCAGCTCAGGAAACTCTCGGGTACTGTTGTTACCCTGCGCTGGCGTGGGATGCAGAAGCGGATAGGACAGACGAGGCCCCCTCACCTCTTTGCTCCGTTTGCATCATCCAGCAGCATATCCAAGTAGAGTATTTTCCAAGACAGTCCTGAATCTATGGTGTATTTTTTTCCTTTTCAGCAAAGATGATTCATTCAATGTCAAACCAAATATCACCTTTTTTTAGAACCTTATTTGGTTTTCTTAAAAAATCATATCTCGATATCAGAACAACAAATCCTTTGTCAGTTCTGAAACGGGGTCTCATAAGCAGTAGTAACTGTAGTTCTATGTACATAGCAGGTGGTCAATAGGGCTTAAAAGGTGCCTAACCTAAGTCACATGGGACCTTCTGGGAGTTAAAGCCAGGCAGCTGCTTCCCACGGTCCTTGTCATCCTGGCTGTGAACCCCGAGGAGCTCCCACCCGACTGGGGTCTGCGGGTGTTCAGCAATTTCATGGTGCTGAGTTCCTACTGAATTGTTGCAATGTTTGCAATCCCATGGTGATGGGGTCTCTCAGTGGCCGTAGGGGGCCCTCATTTAGTCCGCCAGCTGTCCTGAATGCGTAATACTCATCAGCTTAAGAGTTCTTTAGAGGATCCTTGCCCTGCCCTGAACAGCAGTGGCTTGGACACGATGAATCAATCTTCTTGGAAGCTGCAGATGGTCAGACTTCTTTCCAGACTTCCCTGGAGGTGGGGCTGGTTACCAAGGATAACCAGCTTTCTCTGGCAGGGAGACCTGTCTCTCACTATGGGCAAGTCTGTGGACCTCGGAACCCTCGCCACACGGGCATTTGTCGTGAAGGGGCAGCAAAGCCGAGTAAAAAGCTTTGGAGGCAGGCAGGCTGAGGTTTGCATCCTGGCTCTGCCACTTACTAGCAGTGACACCTCATCCATTAACCTCCAAGCATCAGTTTCCCCATCAATAAATGGAGGTAATGATGGTAACCACTTGTATTAGTCAGGATAAGGAATGTTAGGTGCTATAACCAAAAAACATAAACTTCATTGTCTCACCATGAGAAAAGTTTGTTTTTCATCCAGGCAAAGTCTAAAGCATATGCTTTTGATCAGTGGCTTTCCTGTGGCTCCTCTAGAGGAAATAATTCAGAGATGAGGACTCCTTCCATTGTGTGTAGCTCTCGTCTTCAAGGGACCAAGAATCTATGTTTCCAGCCTCGGAAGAGGCAGAGGAGGGGTGGAAGAGGGGAGGGAGAGAGAGAGAGAGAGAGAGAGAGAAAGAGAGAGAGAGACAACAAACATCCTCAAAAAGATAGTCCACAGCAAAAGCTGTCACTACCTCTGCTCACGAGATGTGCAGAAATGCAAGAGACCAAAGAAGAATTGTCTCCTAACTTTTGGGAGCTTGAATTAGCCATGATGGGAATATTTACACCACATAGATTGGCAAATTCTACAAATCAGGGCTTTCCCCCTAGAAAACTGGTTGTTAAACACTTTTTCCAAGAAAATCTTTGCTCCCCTCCAGCTCTGAGTTATACGGGCACCTCTGGGGTTGAGCTCTCTCCGCAAACCCTTTGTGTCAAATGATGTTTGAGAAGGAAGTGGTCCTATTCCCACACTCTTTCGTAGCAGCAGGCCCTATGGAAGTTGTTATAGAACAGTGTCCTCTGCAGGATTCAGACTCAGTTCTGCTAGCCTCCAAAGGCTAGGTATTTTTCACTAAGTCACACTTTGTCTCAGTGACAAAGTCCAGAGCTTTGCCCGTGCTGGGAGACATGACATCTCACATTCTCGACATGGGAGCAACATTCGGGTAGGTAACAGGCACTCTCCATCCCCTTTCCTAATCCTGCCTCGAGTATACCCCCGTTCTTGACCTCTCCTGACTGTACTCCATGCTACTGGAACTGAGAGGTTCTGTGTTGCTGAGTGGGCTCGCGACGGCCCCCACATAGAAGAGCTGTCTTCTAAAACTGGTTGCTCGTCACGCACAGCATGCACCTACGCACATGCCCTGTTTCCTAATATTAACATCTCCTACTTTTTGCCATTTTCTTTTCTGAGACCTCTGGGAACCATTAACACAGTTTTCCTGCTACCCAGGATTTGCAGGAGAATGCAGATGGGCCCAGAGCAGCCCAAGTGACGTCTGGAAGGATGTGACAGAATTTGCTACTGGAACCCTGGCTTTTCTTACCTGAGGTGAACATTCGTCATCATTTCCCAAAATAGTGTAGACAGAACAGTACAAAGGCTTGTCTGGGTCCGAGGGCTAGCCTTGGCCTGAGTCTGTCTGCACTGGAGGAGTGGGCTGGGCAGAGGGGGCGGGGTGAGCTTCACTCATCATTCCAGTGGAGGAAAGGCACGGTTCAATGCATTTTTGTTTGTTTTTACAAACTCACCTCCACCCCCACACCCACCCAACTTGCAATCAGACCTTCCTCCGACTCTGGAACACAGCCTCACACAGCCATAAGCTCCAAACAGCAGTGGATGAATGGCAAAGCCCGAAATGATGTCAACGGCTTGTGCAGGAGCCAAGGAAAATATGCGGGGGCCCTCCGTGGCTTCATCCCAGTGCTGTTGCAACGCAGCTGCAAGTCATAAGTTTTCATTCTGAGCAGACAGAGCACAGTACATCTGAATTCGATTCTGAACCTAGCACACCCATTCAGACCTCTGGCATCCTCCCTGCTCCCCACCTCCTCGAAGAACTCAAGTTCTCTGAGAAAGTCAGAGAGGAGCGTGGGGTAGAATGCGGGGTGGCTGGAACCGGTGGTATTCCGGGGGAGCGCTTAAAGTGCACGAGGCGTGGCAGGTGGGCTGGGGAGGAAGAATGCGCTGGCGGGGCAGGGGGCAGGGGTGGAAGAGACGGAATTCCGCTGCCAAAGTGACTCTGAGAGGCGAGGCAGCTGTTTTGGGAACTCAAGGCCTCACGCCGACTTTCTCCTGCTGTACAGAGCTTTCTGCACTTTGTGTTTTGAAGAGGCAGGGGCTTGAGTTGCCTAAAATCATTGTTCCAATCCTCTACTTGATACTGCCCATGGAAATAGAGCCAGAGGGTCTCCGAGAACTTCTGCCCTTGGAGACGCAGCCGGAGGGGCTCTGAGAACCCAGTGTGTCCTTCAGGCTACTTGACGGTGGAGCCATCTCCACGGTCAGTAATTCTGCTTTTGAATCTGAATCACACAGATGCAGCCCTAGGGGAATATCTTAAGTACCCAAGCGGTGCATTTTATGGATCAAATGACAAGTCGTGGAAACTGTATTATTTTTCTGAGTCTAGCAAAGCCTTGCAGCCAGGGAGAGGGAGCAGTTATGCATAACTCCCTGGCCGTCTCCTCTTCCTCCTCCTCCTCCTCCGCCTCCTCCCAGCTGTCTCTTTCTCCCCTGACCCTCTCTGAATTGCTCCAGCCAAGTGAAGTTTGGAGAAAGTGGGGTCTGACACGTGATGGGATGCAGGGCCTGTCGTCCTCCACACTGACGGCTGGGGCTGGGCCGGGCGCGGCTGGCCATCGCTGGGAATGCTGCCTCTCTCCCCACTCTCGCTCCAGCCCGCCATCGCTGACACTTGGGTTTCATTTTACGATTGTGTTTATACAGCAAACATACTTTTGGAAAAAACAGAATTCTCCTACGGCGGCTGGCCATACCACCTTGCTATTGCAGAAGCAAAGTAGGGCTGGGCCTGACTGCTGGTACAGAGCCACACAAGGGGACCTTGGTGACTCACATCCTGGCATCCCCTCTTCTGAGTCACTTGCCCCCATGAGAAGGGGATGGGTCTTCACATCTCCCAGGAAAGGTAGAAAGTCGAGCCACAAAGTCAGAGACCCAGTCCATATTGGAAACTCTAACGTCCATTCTGTTTCACCAAGAATAAGAATAAAATAACAGTACCAGCTTCCAAGAACACATTGCCTGTGCCCCAGACTTTAGCTGTCACCATTATTGTTAATGTACTGTCAAGCACTGTCTTGGTGCTCGGCATGTGTTTTCTCTAATCCTCACACACTTCACACAAGAGAGGTACTATTATCCCATCTTAAAGATTTGGCTCAGAGAAGTTAAATGACTTGCCCAAGTCACTTAGGGGCTGCCTAACTACAAAGTCTAAACTCTTTTTTTTTTTTTAATTTTTTTTCTGTATATTTTTAGTTGTCCAGCTAATTTCTTTCAATTTATTTTTTAGTAGAGACAGGGTCTCGCTCTTGCTCAGGCTGCTCTCGAACTCCTGAGCTCGAACAATCCACCCGCCTCGGCCTCCCAGAGTGTTAGGATTACAGGCATGAACCACTGCGCCCCGCCAAAGTCTAAGCTCTTTGCAGGAAAATACACAGCCTCCTGATACTTTTTCTCTGTCCTTTTTTTTCTCTGTTTGGATGGACCTTACAGGCACTGACCACAGCTAGTACTAGATCTTCAGGGTCCACTGGCCCTTGGCCTCTTCTTGGAGAGAAATTTGCCCCTTGCTTCTCCTTCCCCTCAGCCTGTGCACTGACCTCTGACACTCTTTGTAGAATCCCTGACATGTTTCTGGGGGGCAGTGCTGTGAAGACCAGTGGTCATTTGGCCAAATGCCCTTCCCAGCGCTCCCCGTGGAACTGTTGAAAATGTCACTCAGGAGTGGGCTTGGCTTGGACCCCAGACTGTTGCCTCCTGGGAGGGGCTTTCTCACTGAGCTTTCTGCATCCCCACGTCCTCCTTGTCTACACTGGGTGGTGAGACCCATACGACTCCAGGAGACTTGGTCGGCTGAGCTCTAACAGCTGTGGGGCTGAGGGGAGATGGCCAGAAGGAGGGAAAGGTCCTGCACTCAAGCCCTGGGGAAGGGGTCTGAGGGCCAGCACCCACTCACAGGGTCCAACTGGGATACCCAAAGTGTGGCCACCAGAGCCAGTGGACTTCCAAGTTTAGTGGTCTACAGAGAAACAGAGAGAGAGGGACAGACAGACAGAGAACAATCTGTGACTCCAAGATCTGTGGGAAGAAAGTAGACACCCTCACCTGCAGCAGGCCCTCAACCCCACCATTTTCTCCTTCATAGTGTGGGCTTCAGTCTGGCCAAGGCTCTGTGTGTGTGTGTGTGTGTGTGTGTGTGTGGCTGTCATTATTCCCAGGACTCAAATCTCCCATGTAGGTGTGGAATGCGGGGACTGGAGGTGTCTAAGGTAGACACTGTGACACTGTTTGCTGGGAGCTAGCCAGAATATTCCCAAAGATCCACAGTGGAATGAAAGGATGGCTGCATGTGTAAATGAGAGAATGAATAAACAGATGGGATAGGAGATCTATATTGGTCTATTCTGGTCTTCCCTCTTTTCTTTTTCTCTCTACATACAAATTCCATACACCACCTAGATAGCCCTGTCTCCTACTTTGTAATCGAACAAAAAATGGATCAATTTATTAACAACGCTCAGATACAGTATCCGGGGTCTTTGCCAAGGTGAATGTCATCTCAATGGCCTATTCTAGGTAGGCGCACTGGGCTGGGATCAGGAGACCCACAGTTCAGTGTCAGTTTGGCCCCCAGTTAACTGTGTGATCTTAATTAGGTCTCTTCCCTTCCCTGGTCATTAGCCACTGCCTCTGTCAAAGGAGGGTGTGATCCCATTAGAATGACTGTTACCAAACAGGCAAAAGGAAAGATGAGTGCTGTGGAGGGTGTGGAGAAAAGGAAACCCTTGTACGCTGTTGATGGGAATGTAAACTGCAACAGTATGGAGGTTTCCCAAAAAATTAAAGATAGAGCTACTATGTGATCCAGCAATCCCACTACTGGGTATATATCCAAAGGAAATGAAATCAGTAGGTTGAAGAGATATCTGCACTCCCATGTTGATTGCAGCACTTTTCACAGTAGCCAAGATATGGAATCAACCTACCTGTCCATCAATTGATGAGTGGATAAAGAAAATGTGAGATAAATAGATATAAAAAATAGGATAAATATATATTTATAAAATGGGATATATATATAAAATGGGATACTATTCTTCCTTTAAAAAAGAAGGAAATCCTGTCATTTGCCACAATGTGGATGAACCTAGAGGCCATTATGTTAAGTGAGACAAGCCAGGCACAGAAAAACAAATACCACATGACTTTACCTAGGTGTGGAATCTAAAAAAGTCAAACTCATAGAGCAGAGAATAGAATGGTGGTTACCAGGAGCCAGGGGGAGGGGGCAGAGGGAGACGCTGATCCAAGTATACACAATTCCAGTTAGACAGGAGGCATAGGCTCAAGAGATCTATTGTACCATCATGGTGACTGTAGTCAATAATAATACATTATATACGGTCGACCCTTGAACACAGGGGTTGGGGCATTGAACCCCCAACATGCACAGTCAAAAATTCATGTATAACTCTTGACCCCTCCAAAACTTAACTGCTAATAGCCTATTGTAGACCAGAATCTTTACCAATAACGTAGTCAATTAACCCATATTTTGTGTTATATGTATTAATACTATATTCTTACAATAATGTAAGCTAGAGAAAAGAAAATGTTATTAAGAAAATCATATAGAAGAGAAAAATCTATTTACTATTCGTTAAGTGGAAGTGGATCATCATAAATTTCTTCATCCTCATCGTCCTCATGTTGAGTAGGCTGAGGAGGAGGAGGGGCTGGCCTTGCTGTCTCGGGGTGGCAGAGGCGGAAGAAAACCCACATGTAAGTTGACCCGTGCAGCTCAGCCGTTCAAACGTGTTGTTCAGGGTCAACTGTACTTGAAAATTGCTAAGAGAGTAGGTTTTAAGTGTTCTCACCACAGAAAAAGAGAGAAAAGATAAATATGTGAGGTAATGCATATGTTAATTAGCTTGACTTAGCCACTGCACAATGTATGCATATATTCAAAACATCATGTTGTACACAATATATACAATTTTTACTTGTCGATTTAAAAATTTCTAAAAAAAGAGGGTGTGGCTTAGGTGAGCTGCTGGAGCTGATCACCAAAATATGGTGGTCTGTAGGTGGCCCTTGGAGGTGCCCACAGCCAACACACCCTTGGTCTTCGGTCACTGAAAGCCACAGACTCTCTAGGGGCTGCAGTTGAATTGTCAACTGTCTGATGTGCAGACTTTACATCTCAGCTTCTGGCCAATGGCGATGAGGTCATGAAGCAGCCTGGCAGGTGCTCCCGGTCCTGCAGGCAGGCCTGTCCTGGGAGGCATAATCAGAGGGTGAAGAGAGGGGGGTGGGGATTCAGGATGGAGGACTGCATGGGGCTGGAGAGGAGTTACAGGGCATGGCCTCGCTCAGAGGATGACAGCCAGGCTGGGGGAAGGACAACTCCCCTTTTCTGGGCTGGGGACAGAGAAAAACAGGCTTCTTGGTGCTGCAGATCCCACAGTCCCCACTCTCCACCTGTGATGGTGGCCCCAGGAGGAAGAGGGGACAAGGGGGAGCTCGGCTTTCTGCCCTCTGTCAGTGGCTTCATCCTGAGCTGATGATCCCAGTAATTTAGTGACAATAACAGAGGCAGAGAGACTCTGGGGGAAAGGCACAACTTAGCAAAAAGCCTCGCAGGGAGTTTGGGTCAGAGAAAGAAACGGGATCTGAGAGAAGAAAAGCCAGGAGAAAACATCTGCAGGCCAAGCTGCAAGATGGAGGGGGAGAAGCCAGCATCCACCGGCGCAGGGACTGCGGAGCATCTCCCTGGTGAGGGCTGAGGAGCTGCGAGGATGGCAAGGGACAGAGGCCCAGACAGCTGAGGGCCTCCAGGCCAGCCTTCTGCCTCCCCAGATGGCAGGTTTCAGGCCGGCTCCACTCCCAGAGCTGGTGTGACCTAAATCACAGGCTGCAGGGTGACTAGCAGGTCTCCTGCCCTCCCTAATCGCCAGCCTCCTAATAACTTTCCTGCAGGCACCTGGGATTTTGTCCAGGTATGGAAAACTTTATTGTTTAGGGAACTACTCAAACTTTCACTGAGCACATACTACGCCAGGGATTGTTCGCAGTATGACGTACCGTATTAGTCAGGGTTCCCCAGGGAGGCAGAACCTTTAGGGGGGTATAGATACATATATATTATAAATGAGAGCGAGAGGGAGAGATTTATTTTAAGGAATTGGCTCACACAGTCATAGAGGCTGGCAAGTCCAACATCTGCAGGGTAAGCCAGTCTTCAGGCCAAAGGCGGTCTGGAGGCAGAAATCCTCCCTCCCTAGGGGACCTCAACCTTTTCTCCTAAGGCCTTCAACTGATTGGATGAGGCCCACCCACATTACAGAGGGTAATCTGCTTTTCCTAAAGTCTACTGATTTTTAAATGAATCATATCTACAATACGCCTTCACAGTGACATCTAGACTGGTGTTTGCCCAAACAACTGGGCACCAGAACCTAGCCAAGTCGACACATAAAATTAGCCACTACACATACTTTACCTCTTTTAATCCTCACAAAACCCTGTGAAGTAGGCACTAGCATAATCCCCATTTTCAGGCCAGGAAACTGAGACTAAGAGGGTTAGTAAGTTGCCAAAACTAACACAGCTCGTAGGTGGTAGAGCCAGGACTCGGATTCAGGGTTATTTGATTCTGAAGACCACCCTCAGCCAAGGCGCTGCAAGGCCTCCTTGGCTTTAGTCCCAGAGACCCTATTTATAAACACGTACCGCTGGGGCAGGGCGTGGTGGGGCGCAGTTGGGATCACACGTTAATAATGCTCAGTGAATTTCTTTCTCGTTCCATCGTTGAAATATTTGGGGAGTATCTGTGATGAGTCAGACTGCTGGTGAATGAGTCCAGCCCATCATCTTTTGCCCCCTGGGTCGGAGTTTTCAAGGCTTCCCATCAGAGCCCCCGCGTCTGACTGGCACTAATGGGCACCCCCGGCCTGAGGGCACTGCCCGGCACACGTGTGGTTTCTCTGCTCTCATACTGCATCCGAAAGCACTTTCATTCTCAGATCACAGCCTCTCTGAGACCCTTCCCGGAAGTTCATTTACTCAGGAATCCCCAAAGACATCGCGCTGGATTCGGGGCTTCTACTTTCCCTAAGCAATTACGGCGGGTGTCTGGGAGGCGGTTTCCTGTGGACTGGAGCCGGGGTGCCCGTCACCCTCCAGAGGCCCAGGCGCCCACTGCCAGCAGTCGAGACCGCACCGCTCTCCTGCCTGCTTTGGGAAACGTGGGCATCATTCTAACTCCAAGCCAAAGGTAAGGAGAGAAAAGGAAGAGAAATTTAAATTCCATGAAGACCCTAGAGAAATGAGGAGCTGAATTGGCAAGCAAAATTTGTTTCCGGCTTCAGACTCCATAGAGAAGGGTGCAGAACCCGGGAAAATGTGCCTCCCCTGCCAGGGGCCCTCACGCGGCTCTGCTTCTCCTGCCGGTCTCTGGGCCTCTCCGCTGTCTGTCTCCACCTTTTGTGCTGAGCTGGGTGGGAAAGGTCAGCAACACGACCACCCTAATTCCTGGGAGCTGATGTCCCTCAGACTGTACGTAAACACAAGACGAATGGCTTTGGCCACTGCGCATCATGGCCCTGACATCTTGCAGACCCAAAGTCAAGTCTGTGCCAAACGCTGAGACTCCCACACTATTTCTGTTGTGGAAGAAATCTGCCTAATAAATTTCCCTTTTGCTGTGTGAGAGGGAAAGGAAAGAGAAGGCAGCCAAGCCCCACATGCTGAAGGGGTGGTGTTCACTGCTTTGCTGCGCCTCCCCTGCCGGGCACCAGCCACCGGCCTTGCTCGGCATTCGCTCCCTGGTAGTGCCACACACTGCTTGTGGGAAGAGGAGAGAGGCCGACAGACGCTGCTTCTCAGGCCTCCGAGTTTTAGCAGCAACTGGCTCCACGAGATTCAAATACCACAGGTGTTTCTCAACTTGCTCCAAGATGATCAAGTCGCAAGGGGAGACAGAACCTCGTTATGATCATGGCTGCTGTGTGGCGTCAGAGATGGTGCTGTGCGGGCTCCTCGAATGCTGCTTAGGTCTGAATAAGTCAACTGATCGGTTTCGTCCTATGCATAGAAACATGGGTTTTCTTTTTATTTTCTTTATTAGAGAACTGATTACAAAGCATTTTATCCCAATAATGGTGTCTCCAAAAGGAGACACCAGACCCATGCTCCAGGGAGCACTAGTTAAGGGTAAGACAAACAGAGTAATTAGAGGTTCCCCGTGGTGGCCAGCTGTCTCTTATTGCCATGAGTCAGTGACAGCAGGAAAGAGCATTTTGCCACGTGAAGACCCGTTGCAGAAGTTGGTCGGTCACATGTGCTCTCTCCACTGGTGTCCAAGGAAAATGCAAAGGAAGAGGAAAATACCTTTTGAAACTATTTTCTAAAGAAAATGGTGTGAGTAGGAAGGTTGATACATGAGCCAGCGCCACCAGATGTTCCAGCCCCACAACACACGGGTTACACTGAAGAGCAGGAAGCTTTTATTTCTACCAATAGTGGGAAAAGAAGGCCATTCTGTATCTGGTGGGTATTAATTGCATATTTTTTCAGGTGCTACCCTCCCTCCCTTTCTCTCTCCCTCACTCCATCCTTCCTTCTGATTTTCTGCCTTCATTTCCTTGATAAGAATAGAAGCTACAGTGAAATATCTAATAATATGCAACATAACTTAGAGTAGGTCTTGGAATTCATGGTTGAATGTCCACATGATAGAACTAGGTCACTGGTCTTGGAATACGTTGGTTTGGATTCTCTTTGTGTGTGAGCACAAAAATCAGAATTTAAAGCTAAAGTGATCATGGATAAGTCACCTAGTCCAATCCTTTTTCCTTTTAACAAAGGAGGAAACCAAGATCAGAGAAGTTAAGATTCTTAAAAGTCATCACATGGACAAGATAAGTCCTAAAGTCTGAGTTTGGAAAAGTGATGTCAGTTGCAACTTCAGATGCGGGGAGAAGGTCTTCTTTCTCTAGGTGGAGCATGAAGGTCTTTTGGAGCCCACTACTGGCCCCACGACCTCACCTCCTTTTGGTGACCACTTCTTCTTTCTGTCTCTCTGTCTCTCTGCCTCATGCTTTACAAACAAAGGATCTGGAGGGCTTTTGCATTTTGCAAAAGGCTGCAAGGGCAAGCCTACGATGGGCAAACTATCTTGTGAGGTTCTTAGTGGCAGAAGAAAAACTTTAACTTGGAGAGCCCTCAGAAATATTTTGTCCTTCCTTTGAAAGTGTCTTGGTGCCAAGTCAAACTGGTAAGGAGCCAAAATATCAGAAGGCTCCCCCTTGGTTCGTGCTCAAGGCCGGAGGTGCTATAAATGTGGCTCTTACTCTGTGTTTTCATTTTTCAGAGCTGGTAATTATTAAATACAGCACTGAGGGTGGAGAAGCTAGGAGGGTGGTACAAATTCTATTCTCATTCTACCTCCTCCTCCAGGGAGCCCAGAGATACCCCTTTATGTTCTCAAATCCATATGGAATGATTTTTGGTGTCCTGGTTCTTTGATTGTATTGCAGTATTCCTTCCTGTGATGAGATTCTGAGAGAAAAGGGTGGGCACACGAAGGCATGACTCCATTTGAAATTCGAACATGCAAGGTCCTGGTGATCACTCTCCCTTGAAAAGGAAGTCTGATTGTAATCTTAATCATGAAGAATGAAACTCAATATCATTAGGTACAACTGGCCCTTGTAATCTACATCCTGTTCTCTGTATTGCCACAGGGGAAATTTTTTCAAAATTTAAATCACATCATATCATTCTCTTGCTCAAAATCTTCCGGTGGCATCCCTTCACTCTAGAACGAAATTCAAAATGCTCACCATGACATACAGAGCCCTACATAATCTGGCCCCTGCCTACCTTCGCAGCTTCACCTCCTACCATTCCTTACCTTTCATTTTGTTCCAACCATATTGGCATCTTTGTTTCTCTAATACACAAAATAGTTCCTGCCTCAGGGCCTTTGCACTTGCTGTTTCCTCTTCCTGGAATGCCTTCTGCACAAACAGCTATATATGTAACTTCTGATTTATTCATTTTTCTACTCGAATGGGTTTCCCTGGCCACCCAATACACCCCATCCATCATGCTCTATTCCCTCATCTTGCTTTATTTTTCTTCACAACACAAATCTATTTATTTGTTATTTACTTTCCTTTATTCAAATACAGATACTGCAAGGCTAGTAATTTTGTCTGTGTCCCTAGACTGATGTCTAGCACATAGTATACACTCAATAAATATTTGTAGAAGAAGTTAATGAATGCCTTCATATTTACTGTTTACATATCTTTATCTCTTTCTCTCTATACATATTTTTCCAAGTACACACACCTACCCACACATACACTCCTGCATACATACATACATACACACATCACATTGCAAATCACACATATATGAAACACAGAACATTTATGCATGAGGCCAAATCCATCAAATTCAAGTTCTTTAGGCATTAATTGAATACCTTCTTAGTGCAAAGCTCCCTACCAGGTGCAGGGGCAAGAGGAAAGTCCTAGAAAAAGGAATAAGAATGGTTTGTGCCCTCCAGCAAAGCCCCCTTTCTGCTGAATCTTAACTAAATCTCTTTTACTTATTGTAATCGTAATAAAAAATTTACATCAGAAATTATTTCTTTACACTCACATATGTTCTGAAACCTCACTTTGTTTTTAAGCATGTAACTTCTTTAAATTTTTCCTTTTTTACGTTATCATGTCTTTGGGGTTATCATTACCCTTTTATATTGAGTTGCAGTTTTGGAATTCTTGAGGAGGAATAATCCCAGTACCAAGATTGTGCAATTAATTCTTCAAAATAAGATTAAAAACTCTGCATTCTGGATGGAAGACCCTGTCTGGTGATTAGTTGCCTGGAAGAGACTGTTACAAGCCAAATAGAAGGAGCTGTCATCCTGCTGACGGTTTCCAGGGACTAAGGCTCCAGGACCTGCAGTAATTTCATTTGTCATCATTGCAAAACCAGATAGTCACGTGAGCTGCCAAGGCCTGCAGCGGAGGAGGTTCACTTGCCAACTGTCCTTAGGAATCGGAACACAGGGTAGACAAGGCAACTGCTGGAAATGAATTATTTCTAGCAGTTATATTATCATCTTCATGAAAAATAGAGACAGTGAGGTTGGATATGCTTGTAGTAATATTCCAACTCTAGGCAAAAACTTCTAGTGATAAAGATATTTCTAGAAATCATAAAGATAACTACCTCCCTTGTCATCGTGAGAAGGGGCTCAGAGGAAGCTTTGAGCAGACAGGGAAGCAACACTGAACCAGGAGGAGGAGAAAGCAGTGTGACCCTGGCAGAGCCTTCCTCCACCAGGGTGTCAGGTGTGAGATGGAGGGAACTCACCTGGTTGGAAAGGCAGCAAGAGAGCCTGGGGCACAGTGTCCCCAGGGTATAAAAACACAGGTGACACTGAGTCAAGCATGAGTCCTGTGGAAGGTGGGGAGAATCGTGACCACCACGCACAGGCCTGGCTGCGCTCTCACTCTGCTCAATCTGTCTGTTCACGGAGGTTTTCACCGACAGCTTGGGATGAAAGGAGAGGACTCAAGTCCTGGGGAGGGGGATCAGCAAGAGCTGAAAAGAGCACCTCACATGAGCCAGGACAGGATAAGTTATGTTGCGGTGACAAACAACCCCCAAAGCTCAGTGACTTAGAACCACAATGGTTTGTTCTTGCTCTTACTGTGCATCCACTGCATCAGCAAGGGGCTCAGCTCATCGTTGTCACTCAGGGACACAGGTTGATGTGACAGCCATCATCTCAAATATTGCCAGTCACCCTGCCTGAGAGAAAAGAGAGCTTGGGGGTGGGGGTGAACATCAGTAAATAAATGCTGTATCCAACAGGTGACCCTCATAGATTCTACTCACAACTCATTGGCCAGCACTAGTTTCACGGCCCTACCCAAGGGATCCAGGAAGTACAATCTCCCCAGGAAGGCAGGGGAGAGGAGGAGAACTGGAGACACATGGTGGACAGCACTGACGACAGGCACAATGCCCTCCTGGTCCTAGCGGGTGCTCAGACCCTCATGAGGAGAATGTTCCCAAGTCAGGGCCTGAGATCCAGGGGAGCTCGAGGAAGACAATATGGAGGATGAGAAATGGGGCATGGCAGAAGCCCCACATTTGAGACTGAGCCCACAGGTGGAGGTGGGAAGCCCGAGGTGGACAGAGAGGCATGTCACAGCTCAGTGTGACAGCTGTGCCTACCCTAGGGTGCCCCTGGGAATCATGTCTGGATGGCGGATAGCTTAATTCCAGATCCATCCTCTCCCTCTAGGGGGACTGAGGCTGCAAACACACTCCTTCCTGAAAATCGCGATTGGCCACAGGTCCTCCAGCTCTGCAGGGGTTGCCCATCAGAAGACACAGCTGTGAGAAAACAGGGGTGGGAGAGCTGGGGAAGTGATGTAGCGGCTGACACCTGGCTCTTGTCTTCCTGTGACTTAGATGCATTTATTTTATTTTCGAGGACTGTCACCATGAGTCTCAAACATCCATAGGAATAGACATAAGGAAGAATTTTCTGAAGCTTTTTAAATTCTTGGATGGGTTCTTAAGGGAGGTAGAGGACTTTTGTTTGCTTGGGACTTCAAAGCAGAGTTTCACAGAACGCAGTTCAAGACCACCTGTGTCTAAACCACAAGTGAGCTTGTCAAACACGCAGCTCCTGGGCTTCTCCAGACTTGCCGAATCAGAACTTCTGGGGATGGAGCCTAGAAACTTGCATGTTTGACAAGTTCCCTGGTGCAAATTAAAGCTGGAGAACCATTGCCTTAAAAAGGAGAAAAAGGAGTAAGATCGCCATTGGGGTAGCCCTGGTGGGTTCCCCCTAGAAGCATAAAAGGCAACCCTTCTAGTCCCATGGTCTTACATGCCAGGGCACCAGTTTAAAGATTCCCATGGATGTCACGAGTTGGTCCTGTTTTTATTCTGGTTCATAACCTTATTCTGGCGCCAACCTCTAAAATGTCTCAACTTTCCCCAGCGTTTGCCTGAGTCTGAGCTACCAGTTGCTGCGATGGGAAAGACAGGTGGCTGGGCCTATGGGGCAGGGGATCTGCTCTCCCCAGGAGACAATTACATGCTCAGAAAAGGACAACCACAGCTTGTCCTAGGCAACAGAGGGGAACTCTTGTCAGCATTTTGAAAAGCTGGCGCCATGCTTGAAAGGGGCTGACGGGAGCCGCTGATGGGTCTGGCTGCAGAACAATTGCTTATGAGGAGGATCAGTGTCAACTTTGAAGTGAGCCATGCTCGAATTAGCACCATCGTGGTAACAAGCAGAATGAGCAGGGCTGAAATGACATATTTAGTCAGGAAAGAGGCCTGTGTTTAAGGAAGGATTCTTTCAAAAGGAAACAATGCAGGAGACTTGGATGAGAAGATTCTGGCTCCTCGTTTGTCTGGCTTAAAACTCAGGAAAATTGACATTTAGTTGAGTGGCTCCTTCCCTGAATGGAGTTCCATGTGTAGCTTCCGTGTTTCTATAGCAGATGGAACTCATCCTCTCTGGACTGTTGCACTGTTCCATCATTCATGCGCTGTGTGTCCTTAACAGTCAGTCAGCCTGCATTCGCTCTGGAGTTTCTGCAGGTGGGCTCCCCTGCCTTCCCTGCTGGCTGGGCCTCTGGGTAGCTCCGGGGATGAAATGAACCATAGCACCGAGCCTTAGGAACTGGTGTACATCTCACCCTCCTCCTTGCGACCATCTCCCTCTGATGATTTACAGAGTGATGGCGGTGGGGTGATGGTGGTGGGAGCGGAGTCCAGTGAGTGGCGGTGTCGCCCTCTTCCCAGACTCTGCACCCCTTTCTTCCCTTCCTTGCTTTTCGCTCTGCTGTGAGCCCCCACGCCCTTAACTTCCGCCCTCAGCTCTAAACTCCTGGCATTCTGAGCCCTTCCCCTGAGGTTGCTCCCTTGTTTTTACAGAGGCCCCCCAAGCAAAGCTCGTACTGGCCAAATGGAGTCCTTGGACCGAGTCGTCTCCTCCTCCCTAGCTCTGGGTGGACGGTGGGAAATGGGGCAGGAAG